>CM038681.1:152439068-152587118 GCA_021605205.1 Aegilops longissima
CGGATGCCGGACTTAGTCAAAGATCGTCGGTTGTCGGCTCTTTGCTAATCGAGCCATATGCCACCCACGCCCTCAAAACTATACCAATTACCTGGCCGTTCGCGGTGCAGGGGCTTGACATGGTTGGACCGGCTTAAAGGGGAACCCACAAGCAAAGGTACCTATTGGTCATGGTGGATAAATTCACCAAATGGATAGAGGCCAAGCCAGTTAAAAGCAGAGATCCGGACCAGTGATAGACTTTATATCGGGGTAGTACACCGTTATGGTGTCCCCACAGCATCATCACCGATACGTACACGAACTTCACGCCGACGAGGTTAAATCATGGTGCAAAATATGGGCATCAAGCTCGATTACGCCGGTCTATCATCCTCAAACCAGCGGTCAAGTGGAGCGAGCAAATGGTCTCATAATGGCGGCATCAAACCCGGACTAATGCGGTCCCTTACAAAATCGACACGCCGACTGGGTAGAGGAGCTCGACTCCGTACTACGGGGGCTGCGGACAACGCCTAACCGTACCACGGTTCACACCATTTTTATGGTATGCGGTGCGAAGCAGTTTTGCCTGCGACATCATTCATGACTCACCTCGAGTGCGCATATACGAAGAAAGAAGAAGCCGAGTTGGATCGGCAGGACAGCTTGGACACATTGGAGGAAAAGCGGCGTCGCCAAGGCTCGTTCCGCATTCTATCAACAGCGAGCTCGAAGATACCAAAGTAGAAATGCGGGCCAAGACTTACAAGCGTTGGCGAACTGGTTCTACGCTGCCGGACAAGAAAAGGACAAGCTCAAGCCCAAATGGGAAGGCCCCTTCATCATTGATCAAGTCTTGACGGCGGGCGTACCGTCTCTGAAATGCATCGGATAACCGACTCGAGCGAACCCATGGAGCGCAGCCCGCCTCCGCGATTCTATGCCTAGCGCGGACTAAAGTTCGTCCCCTTCCCCGTCCAAAAATTTTTCTTTTATTTATTTCAGCTGCCTTTTGTTCATCTTTTCTTCTCAAACCTATTCATCCAAGCCTTAAAGGCTTTACCAGCATAGCGTTCGCGCACAATTGATGTGCTACCGCACTCATTATACACAGGGCTTCTTTACCGAAGCTTAATTATACGGGCTTTATACCCGACACATGTGTCAAGCCTCCACATGTACCTTTTATTCACCATTATATGCATCGATATGACTTAAGTTTTGGCCAAGCTGGGTTGCTGGCTCTGTGCTTACCCCTCGTTCCGATTGTTCGGCTAGGAGGTAAAGGGAGCACCTCTGCGATTATTCTTGCCGGGTCAGCGGATGTGTACCTCGGTGGGTGAAGCGAAAGCTAGCGTTCTTAAGGGAATATTAGGTGGTGACTTAAAGATGATTTTTTAATCCACTTATTTATCTGCCCCAGAGATGTTTTACGCTTTTTATGGCGGACATGCACTTTAGGGCATACCAACCCTAATGAAAGGAACCCTTAACGGAACTATTCTCCACGGAAGATGTTTCTTACTAACCATGTAATATAACATAACTAGTTGGGCACTTATCCGATAAAGCATGATGACCCCTCGCTTTGGTCTCACGCATACCCGATTGTTTCATAACCGAGAAGGTATTCGGACACACTCCGGACTCTAGGGTCCCGGTCGAGCGAAAAGGTCAGCAATGACAAGCGATCTACAATCCGGCTAGAAGACATTTTGTATGTCATTTTATAATACATTGTCAAATCGGTGATTGTATTCTTCCTCAATCCCGTCTAACGGGTTGTCTAATTTACAGTCTGTTGGGAAAATTTTCTGACCAACTCCACTTGGCGTATACTAAACTCACAGGATCTCCTTCCCGCCGGGCCCCACAGTCCGACTTGGCCATGTGGTTGGGATCCGCCTTCTTGTACCGCGTCTTTACCATGGCCCGAGCTTCACGGCACCTTGGCGGCAGGCGAAATCTTCCATAAATGGGCGCTGCCGCACTCACTTCAGCTTCTCGCAAGCTCCCAAGACCCTCGGGTATGGAGAAGGCGGCCATAGCGCTTTGGATGGCGCCTCTCATAGCTGCCGAACTCGTTCGATCGGTTGCAACAATTCGGAAGTTGATCACCCGTTATTCACGGGCATCTCCTCCGCAGGCGACACTGTGAGCATACCTACATGCATATTCATCAAATTGACTTCCTCGCCGAACTCTTCTTTTCAAAGGAGTTTGCTCAAGCACTTACTATATATGCCATGACAAGCGCTGATTCTCCTTAACGGGCCCGACAGCTCGGCCCGAGCGCCTTTCAGCTCTTCTCCAAGCTGGGCATGGGCATCCTGGAGCTTGTTCCTTTCATCTGCACCTTATGCAGCACCCTCTCGCCGGCCTTTAGTTGGCGCAGAAGTTCTTACTGTCCGGATCTTGTCGGCAGCACACCTGCAACGTCGTTTTTAGACTTGCGCAAAGGCCAACGCTACTTATCCTTCTAAAATAATGCGTTACGGGAGAGGTCCTGCGTTTCCTCCTGCGCCCGAGACAATGCGGCCTCAAGTTGGGCCTTGCACTCTTGCAGCTCCCGAGACAGTTGGGTATTCTTCTCGGTAAGATCCTGCATTTCATATGATCCTTAAATCAGTTAATATAACTACTTTAAGTCTCGGGAGCTCTTGGCATATACAACCGTTAAAATCTCTTACCGTATGTATTTTACATACTGCTCCGTGGCTCTGGTAAAACTATCTTGGCGGCACGAAGGTGCGCGTCCCGTGTTAAAGGCATTCAGCGCCTCGGGGAGAAGCGCGCGTCACGAAATACTGTCCGCGGCGCACTGTGATTCAGGCACTCTCCACCTCAGACTTGGTGGCGGACAGTCTTTCGGCATCCTCTGTCGGAGGAACGTCCGGCTCGCGCCTTGCTTCGCCTCCCCCTCGACCGGGTGCGGGAGCCCGGTGGTAGAGGCTGGATTGACAACTTCCACGCCGCAGTCCGGCGGGCCTTTTTCCCTATAAAGTCATGAGCACTCAAAGCGCTTCCTAGGGCGTTGCTCTAAAAATAAGGAATTGTGAGCTACACCTTTGCGGCGGCCTTCAGTCGCGCCCGCGCTCCTCTTCCGCTTTGCCCGGTCGGGCTGGCCCTTGTTGGTCAGCCACCGCGGGCTCGGCTTCTCGCCTGGGGCACCTCACGCAGTGCCATCATATGCGATGGTGGAGAAATAGGCAAGGAAGGAATAGCGGTGTCGGGGCCTCGGCCGCAATCACTGGGGAGCGAGGTTTAGTCCGGGGTAGTCGGCCGTGATGGCGACTAAAGCATTATCCATCTGAGCTGGTGGAACACCACATCGATTAGCTCCACCTTTATGTCCGGATCCTCTTGGGCGGATCCCGGATCTCTCTGGATCCTCGGGCTGCGGGCGGACTTAGCATTCCTCCACAGTCCGGCGCAGTTCTGCGTCGAAAGAATGACACAATGTAAGAAACTTAAAGTTTGAAAGGCACGGGTCGGACCGCTGAGTGTTCACTTACCCAAGGCGGGATTGTTCATGGAAAACCCATTTAACGGGTTAAATGCGAAGGAAATCCTCCTTCTCCCCTTATACAGGCGGACAAGATCGTCACCGGATCTTGGCCGATTCAACCCTTGCGGCCATGGCGGGTGGCATCATCCTCCCGTTGAAATCCCACATGGGTGGCCTGTATTGTAGTGGCTGCACCCCGCGTAATGCATGTTGCCATGACTCCGATCATGGTCAGCCGGGCATGGGCGATAACCTTATTCGACCCATCGGATAGTGGGCGCTCTTGTCTTCCTCCAATCGGGGCTCGCGGGCGCCAACTAAAGCGTTTCTTGAGAGGAGCATTGCTGAACTCCGGAGGCGATCCGAGCAGGGTCCGGCAGCGGGCGTCTTCTATATAAAACCATTCCAAAGGCGGTCTTGAGCGCCTTCTTAGGGGTTCGGATGGATATCCGGTCCGGCAATCGCCATATTTGGCGCCGCCCACTTGATATATGGACCCCTCGTGAGAAGCGGGGGACAAGGCAAAACAACCTCTTCCACAGCGCGAAGTGGGGCTCGATGCCTAGGAAAAGCTGCAAAGAGCTACGTAACCCAGCGATATGCAGGATTGAGGCGGGCGTGAGGTGATGGAGCTGGAGTCCGTAGAACTCCGAGGAGCCAGCGGAGGAATGGATGTCTGAAATCCGAGCCCCCTTATTAGATAGGGAATGAAGCATACCCGCTCCCATTTGTTGGGATTAGGGGTAACCTCTGCTAGCTTCCCACCTTTGTAGGTGGCAAGCCGGCTCGAACGGAACCATGAAGGCGGAGGAAAATATCCCCCATTTGGAGCTTCACCAGCTCGTTGTGCAAAAGAGCATCTCCTCCAATCTCTGGCGAAGGGCTGGGGAGCGAGAAGAGGAGCAGCGTTGACGGTCCATGATGGAATGGATTCTTGGTGAAAGCGCTCCGATGAGTATTTGCGAGAGGAAGATGGTGATTTGGATCTGGATTCTTGCCTCCTTATAGGCAGATTATTCGCACAACTAGGGGTAAAACATAAAGACACCCTGGCTTTTCACATTCGCTGTAGCGTGGAAGAAGGCCCTTATTGGGCGTGGAAGCCAAGACAGCATAACATTGATGAGGAAGCTGGACACTGTTCGGCAGGTACATGGAACTTAAGGAGAACCGCCTTGCGCCGAAGACTACGCATGTTGGACTTATCGTCATTGAAGCCTGGTTAGGGGCTCTTGAGGAGTCCGGATTAGAAGTGTCCGGATAGCGGACTACCGTCATCGGCGGACTATCATTTGCGGACTATCATCATCGACCGGACTCCAAGACTACGAAGATAGAAGATTGAAGACTTCACCCGTGTCGGATGGGACTTTCCTTGGCGTGGAAGGCAAGCTTGGCGATACGGATATGTAGATCTCCTACCATTGTAACCGACTCTATGTAACCCTAGCCCCCCTCCGGTGTCTATATAAACTAGATGGCTTTAGTCAGTAGGACAACAATCACAACAACCCTTACAATCATACCATAGGCTAGCTTCTAGGTTTAGCCTCCTTGATCTCGTGGTAGATCCACTCTTGTAAACATCCACAATATCAATATCAATCAAGCAGGGCGTAGGGTTTTACCTCCATCAAGAGGGCCGAACACAGGTAAACATCGTGTCCCTTGTCTCCTGTTACCATCCGCTTAGACGCATACAGTTCGGGACCCCCTACCGAGATCCGCGGTTTTGACACCGACAGTATGTTTTGCCCTCGCTTTTAGGGAACTTGTCGGTGCAGGCACATTTGCCTTGGCTGAAAGCGGACGTCAGAGCCTCTTTGGCGGTGCCGCTTCGACAAGAAACCTTGTCACAACTAGTCGCAGCTCACTTAAGTTGTTGAGCGGACTCGAAACAAAGTAAGGGCGCAACTAGCTACGAGTTGGTTCCTTCGCGCATAGGTTTTCCATACAAAGTAGGGTCGTTCGAGGAAGATAACTTAAAAATTTTAAAATTGATTGCTCAAATTTTAGCAACTTAGCTTTTCTGTCGTTTGCTTCCCGGTAAGGCGAAACTTCCTCGAGCAACGCTTGGTCCACAGCCTTATCTTCTCCTTTCCCCCCGGCAAACCTGTGGGCGAGGGAACCTTCCTTTCTTTGAGAAAGAGAAAGAAGAGAAAATAAAGATATGGAGCCTCACGGCTCGTTATTGCTTACCGGGGTAGGTGCTGCACAAAGTGTCAGATAACACATGCAAAAATGAAGTAGAAAGCATGAAATTGACAAGAAGTGCGGAGCACATTAGCTTTACTTATGCACGGGATCTGCGCCCGGCTTTGTACAAAGGATTACATGCAACATCGGCAAGACTTGTACAAAAGGTGGTTGCGGAACAGGTTCAACAACAGCGCTTCACGGTAAAACTTATGAAGATGCTCAATGTTCAGGAGTTGCTCACGGAATGCCATCTTCGGTCTCAAAGCGACAGCGCTTGAGCCTAGTGACTTCGTTTCACCGGTAAGGGCCTTCCCACTTTAGGCGTCAACTTGTTGGAATTCTTGGCGGACTGGCGCGCCGAAGAACAAGGTCGCCTTCCTCGAGACTTCTGGCATTAACTGCGGCTATGGTAGCGGCGCAAAGCTTCTTTGGTATCGAGCAGCTCGTCTGACAACTCAAGGCGGTCCTCCTCAAGAGAAGCAGTCGTCATCTTGTCGCAATTGCTCTTGCTCAAGCTCATCATAAGCGAGCACTCGAGGTGACCCGTATACGAGTTCTGTGGGGAGAACTACCTCTACTCTTTAGACTAGAGCGAAAGGTGTCTGGCCAGTGGCTCGATTTGGCGTCGTCCTGATCGACCAAAGAACCATCGGCAGCTCCTCAATCCAGTTTCTTCCGCACTTGTGCAGCCTGTCGAAAGTCCTGGTCTTGAGCCCGCGCAGCACTTCAGCATTTGCCCTCTCCGCTTGACCGTTACTTCTCGGATGAGCAACAGAAGCAAAGCAGACCTTGGCGCCAAGATCTTGGACGTACTGCATGAAGGTGTGGCTCGTGAATTGCGTGCCATTGTCGGTGATGATCCTGTTAAGGATCCCGAAACAACAAACAATCGACTGAAGAACTTGATTGCGATTGTCTTGTCACCTTCCTCATTGCTTCCACTTCCGGCCACTTTGTGAACTTGTCGATTACAGCGTACAAGTACTCAAAGCCCAAACAACTCGGGGAAGGGCCGAGGATGTCGAGCCCCAGACCGAAAATGGCGGGATAAAGGTATCGCCTGGAGAGCTTGAGCTGGCTGGTGTATCTGCTTGGAATGGGCCGCACGCTTCACACTTGGTTACTTGTGCGATTGCATCACGGAGGCGGTCGGCCAAAGAAACCTTGCCGGAATGCTTTGCGGCAAGTGCTCTTCTGCGCCAATGTGGTGACCACATATGCCTCCATGTATCTTTGCCAATAACCACATCCATCTTCCCGGTGAATACACTTCAATTTCACACCGTTGAGTCTTCTTACATGCGGTGTCTTGTCGACAAACTGGTACATACTTGACTGCCGGGCTACTCTTTCCGCTTCTTCTTGCTCTTGGGAAGTTCTCCTGTCGAAGGAAATGGACAATCTGTTGTGCCCATCTTTGGAGCTTGTGGCTCGACAACAAGGACTAAAGGCACATCTGTTCTTTGTGGGAACATCCGCTTCACGGCAAGAACCTGCGGCTCAGCCGGAGCAGCGTTCCCGCAAGCTTGCGAGCAAAACTTGTCGGGGCGTGCGCTTCAACGAAACAAACCCGAGGGCTTGCCGGGCAGATCGCTCCTCGGCACTCTTGGTGTTGATCTTGGGACCTTCTTGGCAGCGGCTTCGGGAAGCTCTGCCGGAAAATAGTCACCAGAAATCAACTTCCTGTTCTTGTTCTGTCCAGTTGATGGCGTTACAGACGGTTGAGTCAACTTGAGTACAAAAATCCCTGGTTCCACAGGCAACTTAAGTGCAGCGCACTTCGACAGGCCATCTGCAATGTCGTTCTGAGCTCTCAGAACATGTTCCATCTGTAGGCCGTCAAAGTGCTCTTCTAGCTTTCTCACTTCATCAACATAGGCTTCCATCAACGGACTCTGATAATCCTTGTTCACTTGGCGGACGACAAGCTGTGAGTCACCCCTGACAATGAGCTTCTTGATCCCAAGGTCTGCTGCGATCTCGAGACCGCAAGCAAACCTTCATACTCTGCGGTATTGTTTGTTGCTTGCTCCTTGGGAAAGTGCATCTGGACTATGTACTTGAGGTGCTCTCCGGTGGGTGCGACAAGCAGCACGCCAAGACCGGGCGCCTTACAGCGAGAAGGCACCATCAAAGTACATCAGCCACTCTTTGCTTGCCTCCTTGGACGGGATGCTCGTTTCTGGAATTTCTTCATCTTGTGTTGGCGTCCGTTCTGCTATGAACTCTGCCAACGCTCTGCTTTGGATAGTTGAAGTTCTCTCAAACTTGAGGCCAAAACTTGACAGTTCCAGTGCCCACTCGACAATCCTGCCTGTTGCTTTCGGATTTTGCAATTATCCTCTTTAGCGGAAGCGAGTGACGATTGTGATCTCGTGTGCTTGGAAGTAATGGCGCAGCTTTCTTGAGGCCATGAGGAGGCGAAAAGCAATTCTGCACACCAGTACCTTGACCTAGCCCCTGCGAAGAAGGGCCGACAAAGTAAATCGGGCGCTGCACCATTCTCTTCGCATCTTCTCTGCGCTCTGCAGATCCATCTTTATCGGGACCGAGCTTGCGGTGAAGTGCCTTGCTTGTCATTGGATGCATCTGCCATGGTTGCTAGCTCATCATCCGCCTCCCTCTCCGCTACTAACGCAGCACTAACCACTTGATTGGTTGCCGCTATATACAGCAGCAACTTCTCTTGTGGCCTAGGTGCGACAAGTGTTGGAGTGGAGGACAGGTATCTCTTAAGTCTGCAGCACAGCCTCCGCTTCGAGTCCATTTCATTGGACCTGCCTTTTCAATATTTTGAAAAATGGCGAGGCGGCGCTCAACAGAACCTAGAGATAAACCTCTTTGAGAGCAGCCACGCAACCGCAAGTCTTCGTACATCCTTGACGCGCGCCGGTGCTTCAATCTGCTCAATGGCCTTGATCTTGTCGGGTTGGCTTCAATTCCCTGCTGAGATATGAAGAACCGAGAAGCTTGCGGAGGGACTCCAAACACGCACTTCTCGGGGTTAAGCTTGAGGTTGATCTTGCGCAGATTTGCAAAGGTCTCGTCTAAATCTTGAATCGAGTCGCCTTGTCCTTGCTCTTGACCACTATGTCATCCATGTAGGCTTCCACATTTCGTGCATTGCGGCTCAAAAGCGTCATGGACTACTCTTGCAAATGTTGAACCAGCATTCTTTAATCCGAAGGCATCCGTGCAAGCAGTATGTGCCACATGGGGTGATGAATGCGGTTTCTCCTCATCCTCTTCGCCATGAAGATCGATGGTATCTGAGTATGCATCAAGAAATGAAAGCAAATCACATCCGGCCGTGGAGTCAACAATCGATCGATGCGCGGCAAGGAAATGGGTCTTTAGGACAAGCTTTATTAACATCGGTAAAGTCGATACAAAGCCTCCATTTCCGTTTGCCTTCATGCGACTACAGAGATTGGCCAACCACGAGGATGGAGCACTCCTCTAACAAGGCTGCTGCTTCAAACTTCTTGATTTCTTCTGCGATCAATTCTTGGCGCCCTTTGCTTCGCTTCGACTTTACGCTTGGCGGGCGCGCATGAGGACAGGCGGCAGGTGGTGCTCTATTACTTTCCTAGGAACACGGGGATGTCGACGGTTGCCATGCAAACACGTCGGCGTTACGCCCGAGAGAAAGCAACGAGCGCTTTCCTATTTAGGGTCAAGAGTGGCGCGATGGTGAAGGTACCACCGTGCCGTCCTCCTTGGCGGACACCTTTTGGTCTCTGGTGGAGCTGCCATCGTCTTCTTACACTTGCGGTGGAGCTCGATGGTGTGTCCTCGGCGGTAGCGCAACACTCCAAGAGGTGCGCTTGCGGAGTGGGCATCAGAACTCTTGCCGGACTTGGTCTTCTTCTTCGCCCCGGGAGCTTCAGCGGCAATTGACTTGCGATCTGCTGCGGCTGCTGCTTCCCGGTAGATCTTGTCGGCGCAGATAAGGGCATCCTTCTTATCGCTAGGGACAGAAATGACACTTATTGGGCCTGGCATCTTCAGCATGTTGTATGCATAGTGAGAGGCTGCCATGAATTTGGCAAGTGCTGGACGGCCAAGTATCCCATTGTAAGGCAATGGAAAGTCAGCAACGTCAAAAGTGACCGTCTCAGTCCTGAAGTTCAACTCGCTGCCAAATGTTACCGGCAACGTGATCTTTCCCTTTGGCTTGCTCCTTCCCGGATTGATTCCTTGGAATGTGCCGGTCTCTTCGAGCTCGTCATCAGGGATCTGAAGCTTCTGGAGCACCGCGGAGGAGATCAGATTCAAGCCGGCCCCGCCGTCAACTAACATCTTGGTGACCTTGAGGTTGCGGATAGTTGGTGAAACCAACATCGGCAAGCACCCGACCGCAGTTATGCGATCAGGGTGGTCCTCAATATCAAAGATGATAGGCGGTTGGACCATTTCAGAGGCTGCGTGACTCGGCGGAAGGTTCTGCCGCATTGACTTCCCGCATCCACTGCTTGAGCTGGCGGTGTGAAGTATGCAGAGAAGCACCGCCGTCAACGCACAAGACCTCTGTGGCTTTCTGGAACTCCTGCTCATCGGCCTCGTCATCGTCCATGTCTTCATCGTCGTCGTCATCTTCATCCTTGTCGCGGCCGCGGGGAGGTCTGTCTCCTTGCTGTTGCTTGGCCTTGCCGCGGCATCCTCCCCGGCGGGGGCGTTTCTTGCTAGCTCCTCTAGCACCTTCCTGGGCCTTCTCCTTGTCGCGTTGCTCGTATTCAGCCTTTTGCTGCTCAACAAGCTGCTCGACCTTCTTGCAGCTCTGGAGGTCATGGCCCTTGGTGTGGTGGATCTTGCAGTACTGCTTGTTGGAGCCGTCCTGCTTGTCGGTGACCGCCACTGCCTGGCAGTTGGTGCCAGCGGCAACCTCCTTGCCGGAGCTACCAGCTTTGGCTTTCTTGGCGCCACCTCCGTTGCCGGACTGCTCAGCAACTAGCACATCTTTGCCTTTCTTTTTCCTGTTGCTCCGCCGCCGACTTTTCTTTGCCGGGGCGGACCCCTCACTATCAGATCCTGCTGCCTCCACATTCTCTCTGGGGAGTCTCCTCCCTTCCTCAGCACGTGCACACTTATCGGCCAGGACATACAGCTCACTGACGTCTCTGATCTTGCACATCGCCATCTCCTCCCGCATCCTACGGTTTATGACGTTACGATGGAACGCGCTGATTACGCGGCAGGGTGGACATCTGGATGTTGTCTTTGTCTGTGGCTGAACCTCACGAATGTACTTGCGCAGGGCTCTCCTTCCTTCGGCGGCGAGATGAAGGTCGCTCTCTTGGCCATGAGGCTTGTGGCGCTGTAAGGCGCCGACAAACTGATGGCATAGATCTGCCCATGAGGATATGGAGCCGTCCGGCAAGTGCATGAGCCAGGATCGACATTGGGCTTGAGTACGGTGGGAAGTAGTTGGCGGGATCTTGTCGTCCGCCCCGGCAGCTTGCACCGCAATGGTGTAGATCTTGAGGAACTCCGACGGATCGTCTTGCCGTCGTACTTCTCGCACGTCGGCTTGAAATTCTTCTTGCTAGGCCTTTGGACTTGCCGCAGCTCACAGTGAACGCAGGGCAACCTACCGCATCTGACAAGTCGCTGGTTCCCGGCACATGCATATAGACATAGGGCCCAGGCGCTGGTCGGATTGACGCCGCTTCTCTTCGGCGCTCGATGTGAGTTCGAGCGTCTTCTTGCTGTCGTTCGTGAAGAACTTGGCGCTGATCGCGACGAGCTCGTGGGTCCGATGACGCGGTGGAGTCGCTGTCGAGGTGGATCTGGCGAGTCGGCGATCTTGGCCTTCGGGGTGGAGAGTGCATGGTAGTTGCACCCCACGGTTTAAATCGCCACCGGCTCGTGCTTGGCAGTCTGCCGCGGCAGCGATGTACTCGATTGCCGCGAGTGTCGCCATTGGCAAAGCCGATGAGACTACGGATGGTGGCCCTCCATTCGCCGACCTTGTCGGCTGTTGGAGGGTAATCCAGAGCGATTGAGCTCTCGCCAAAGCTTCGCTTTGGGTGGTGGCGGCAATGGCGAGCGGCGCGAGGAGGGATATGCTCGGACTTCTAACTATGTTAGAAGGAGCAGTATCCCGTCCAGGCGACCGTGCCTCGCTCGTGCCAGCATGTTGGCGTGCATGCTGGTCTTGAGGACCCCGAGATCCACCAGCTCGATCTTGATCCAACGAGCGTATGGTACTGTGAATACCGTGACGCTGTCGGTCCCGCGCCTCCTGAGATGGGCGCGGTGCATGTACGGACGCCGAGGTCTGCGCAGCCTTGTCCTTGGACTTGGCAGCATCATGAGCTCCCTCGCCGGCGCCCGTTCTTCTCCCAGTGTCTACCCCACCACCCGTTTGCTCCGGTGGTGGTGGGATCGACGTGGACGGCTCCGCTGCCGCCGAAGCCTTCTTCTTCGGTGGCATGTCGATGAAGACGATGAAGATCTTGCTCGTGTGAACGCCGGATCAGGTTCACACAGCCTCGACGGCCCCTACCTGGCGCGCCAAAGATGTCGGGGAAGCTGATCTGACCCACGAACACCTATGGGACCGGCGGACCGAGCCCCTTTTGGTTCGGCGGGGGGCGGAGGTCGCGCGAAGAGCAGATCGAGGCGAAGCACACGAGCAGTTTACCTAGCTTCGGAGCTCTCCGGAGAGATAACACTCCTACTGCTGCATGTTTGAGTGTATTGAGTTCTTTCTAGGGAGCGTTGAGTGCTACAGTACACTCCAGCTGCTAACGAGACCTAGCGTGAGTGTTTCCTGGCTTCGAACCTTTCGAACCCCTCTCTACGTTGTGCATGGGCCTCCTTTTATATGCTCAAGGGGTCTCCGACAGGTGGCAACGTAGACAAGGGTAAAAACGGAAAAAGAGTGCGGTTGGTACAGCTACTTGTACAGTGTATCATACCTAACCCTGACGGCAGGGGACAAAGGCATTAAATGCCCGTCTACGTCACCCAAATAGTGCAAAACAGGGACCGTCAGGGACGCCACCGCTTGCCACGATGGCAATCTTGTCAGCGCCGCTTACCACTGCGCTCCGCTGGCAAGACAGACCTCTTGCCACGCGTGCTTGGAAAGGTCGAGGCGACACGTTAGTGGATGTCTTTGGAGCGGAGGTACAGATTGGTAGTCTGCCGCGGCAAGCGCCTTGCCGCGGTTGTTGCCTTGTCGTGTCCGGAAGCTTGTCGCTCACCGGGCCTTGTCTCCTAGGTGCCTCGGGTGGCCTTCCCGGCAAGCTCCTCTTGCTGAGGCCTTGTCTCCTAGGTGCCTCGGGTGGCCTTCCCGGCAAGCTCCTCTTGCCGGGGCCTTGTCTCCTTGGCTTGAATACTTTGTTCTTGAATGGCTCCAAAGGAACCACGGAGGACCTTGGCGGTCACCAGGCAAGCCTTGTCACGGGGTGCTGCAACTGCCCGTGCACAAGTTCAGGATACTAGGGTACCCCTACTCTAGTACACCGACACCAAGTCATGGAATTCTAGCCCATAATAAAACATGAGCCCCCTCACGAAGGGGTCCGTCGGGAAGCCTAAACCCCGAAGGAAGTGAGACACGAATACCACGCTCTCACCAGGCTCGGGAGTGGGAATAACCTGCCCTTGGGCAGGCAGCCTATGCGGAATTTCGCCGGTTAGATACCTGGCGTCTCTCAGCTTTAGCACGTCTTCTTCCATGATGGAGGAAGACATCCACCGGTCGTGCAGGTCGGAGCCGGACATCATTGAAGGTCCGAAGCGCCTAAATCTGGAGCTTTGGATGTTGGAGGCGAGGGGCAGATTCGATTGAGATTGAAAGAAAGGAGCGGGCCTTGGTCTCGTTATAAAGAGGTTGAATACCAAGAGCCCTCCCCATGACCGTTCGGGACTCGCCTTCGATGGAGGAGGTGTGCCAACGGGCACGACTGGGTTACCCACGCCCGTATTGATGAGGATCCCAGAATAAGGGGGGCACGATCTCCGCTCTGATAAGACGTGCCGAAGAAACCGCCTCGCTAAACACGCTGAGGTGGGACAGTAAAAACGATTCATATAAAGGCCTGGCCATGGTGTGATGTCACGCCGCGGAATACGTCAGCAGATCTGTGCAAAGATTATTCTCTCTACGGTGATATGTGGAACTTATTTTGCAGAGCCAAACACTATCCTTTTGTTTAAAATCTTCTATGAAGTATTCGGAGGAGGAACCCGCCTTGCAATGCTGAAGACAATGTGCCCGCCGGACTCGTCATCATTGAAGCCTGGTTTAGGGGCTACTGAGGGAGTCCTGGATTAGGGGGTGTCCGGATAGCCGAACTATCACCGTTGGCCGGACTCCTGGACTATGAAGATACAAGATTGAAGACTTCGTCCCGTGTCCGAATGGGACTTTCCTTGGCGTGGAAGGCAAGCTTGGCGATATAGGATATGTAGATCTCCTACCGTTGTAACCGACTCTGTGTAACCCTAACCCTATCTGGTGTCTATATAAACCGGAGGGTTTTAGTCCGTAGGACGAACAATAATCATACCATAGGCTAGCTTCTAGGGTTTAGCCTCTCTAATCTCGTGGTAGATCCACTCTTGTACTACCCATATCATCAATATTAATCAAGCAGGAGTAGGGTTTTACCTCCATCGAGAGGGCCCGAACCTGGGTAAAAACATTGTGTCCCTTGTCTCCTGTTACCATGTTACCATCCGCCTAGACGCACAGTTCGGGACCCCCTACCCGAGATCCGCCGGTTTTTACACCGACAGTCTGTATCTGGAGATGTCTCCTTACATTGTAATGGTTGCAGACTTGGCAAGCAGACTCAGTTACCTTATCCTACTAGTGAGTCTGTATCTCAACTTCCTTTTGACTTAGTTCATTCTGATGTCTGGGGCCTGCTCCCTTTGATTCAAAAGGTGGTCATCGCTACTATGTTTTGTTTATTGATGATTTCTCTCGCTACACTTGGCTCTACTTCATGAAATCTCGTAGCGAGGTTCTCCCTATATACTAACGTTTTGCTGCCATGGTTCACACCCAGTTTTCCACGACCTTTCGTACTTTCCGTGCTGACTCCGCTGGAGAGTATATCTCTCAGCTGTTGCGTGGTTTTCTCACGGAACAGGGTACTCTTGCCCAGTTCTCATGTCGTGGTGCCCATGCTCAGAATGGCGTTGCCGAGCGAAAGCATCGTCATTTGCTTGAGATAGCTCGTGCGCTGATGATTGATGCTTCCCTTCCACCCCATTTTTGGGCTGAGACTGTTTCTGCATCCACCTATCTCATCAACATTCAGCCATCGACTGCTCTGCAGGGTGGTATTCCTATGGAGTGTCTCACTGGTTGCCCTCCTGACTACTCAGCTCTTTGTATGTTTGGATGCGTGTGCTATGTTCTTCTTGCCCCCCGAGAACGCACCAAACTGACTGCTCAGTCGGTTGAGTGTGTTTTCCTTGGCTACAGTGATGAGAACAAGGGCTACCGATGTTGGGATCCTGTGGGTCGTCGCTTGCGCATCTCGTGTGATGTGACTTTTGAAGAGTCCCGTTCTTACTACCCACGTTCTTCTTCCTCGAGTTTCTCTATGGACGACCTTTCTTTCCTTCTCCTTCCCGATACACCCTGCTATGTGCCTCATGTGTCACCTCTTCCTCCGGCACCTCTCATTCCTTCTCATTCACCACCGACCCCGTCTTCTCCATCCTCCTCCTCCACCTCTCCACCATCATCTCCAATCCGTCACCCTCTCTCACCATTTCCTCTCCACTATACTCGTCGATCTCGTATTGAGGATGTCTCCTCTGATGAGCCTTCCACCTCTGGTGCACCTCTCACGCCTCCCCCGGTTCACAACCTCCGTGCTCGGCCTCGCCCCCCGCCTGATCGCTACTCCCCTGATCGGTACGGTCTCTCTGTTATTGCTGAGCCCACTTCCTATCGGACTGCCATGACTCAGCCTGAATGGCATCTTGCGATGGCCGAAGAGCTTGCTGCTCTTGAGCGATCTGGCACATGGGATCTGGTTCCCCTTCCTTCCGGTGTCCGTCCCATCACCTGCAAGTGGGTCTACAAGCTTAAGACTCGCTCCGATGGTTCTCTTGAGTGCTACAAAGCTCGTCTTGTGGCCCGTGGTTTTCAGCAGGAGCAGGGGCGCGATTATGATGAGACGTTCGCTCCTATGGCCCACATGACCACTGTACGCACTCTTCTTGTTGTGGCTTTTGTTCGTCAGTGGTCTATCTCTCAACTTGATGTTCAGAACGCTTTTCCCAATGGCGAGTTGCGTGAGGAGGTTTATATGCAGCCACCACCGGGGTACTATGCTCCTAATGGTATGGTCTGTAGACTTCACCGCTCCCTATATGGTCTCAAACAGGCCCCTCATGCCTGGTTTGAGCGCTTCGCCTCTGTGGTGACTGCCACTGGTTTGTTGCCCAGTGATCATGATCCCGTGTTGTTTGTTCACACGTCTCCTCGTGGTCGGACTCTTCTCCTTCTCTATGTTGATGACATGATCATCACTGGTGACGACTCTGATTACATTGCCTTTGTTAAGGCTCGCCTTCACGACCAGTTTCTCATGACTGATCTTGGTCCACTTCGCTATTTTCTTGGGATTGAGACCTCCTCGACCTCTGATGGCTTCTACATCTCCCAAGAAAAATATATTCAGGATCTTCTTGCTCGCGCTGCTCTCGGTGATGAGCGCAGAGTTGTGACTCCCATGGAGCTCAATGTTCAGCTTCCTGCCTCTGATGGTGACCCTCTCCCTAATCCCACTCGCTATCGTCACCTTGTTGGCAGTCTTGTCTATCTTGCTATTATGCGTCCTGACATCTCCTATCCTGTCCACATTCTGAGTCAGTTTGTTTCAGCCCCCACCTCTGTCCACTATAGTCATCTCCTCTGTGTTCTACGATATCTTTGTGGCACCATCTCTCAGCGTCTTTTCTTTCCCCGCTCCAGCTCTCTTGAGCTCCGGGCCTACTCGATGCTACAGGCTAGTGGTCCCTCCGATCAACGTCATTGTATGCCTTATTGTGTCTTTCTTGGTGGCTCTCTTATTGCACGGAAGACCAAGCAGACTGCAGATTTCTCGCTCGAGTCTGAGAGGCTGAGTTGTGAGCCATGGCTATGCTTGTGGTGAGGTGATCTCGTTCTGGTGGCTACTTGAGGATTTTGGTGTGTCTGCTACTACCTCGACTCCCTTATTGTCAGACAATACTGGTGCTATCAGTATTGCGCGTGACCCGATGAAGCATGAGCTCACCAAGCACATCGGTGTGGATGCCCACTTTGTGCGTGCTGCTGTGCAGGATCAGACTCTCGCTCTTCACTATATGCCCTCTGAGTTACAGTTGGCGGACTTCTTCACGAAGGCTCAAACTCGAGCGCAGCATAGTTTTCTTCTCTCCAAACTCAGTGTTGTTGATCCACCATGAGTTTGAGGGGGGGTGTTAGATGTGTATAGCCCTTTTCGGTTTATCCCCATTGTATAAGGGGTCTCTTGCACTTTACCGTACACATGTATATGTATTGGCCTTTGGCCTTCCTGTGAATGCAGTTGTTGTTTATCCAATAGTTTCCAAACTGATAGAGATGATTGTCGATCACAGTCCGGATTCGTGTATGTCCTGAACAGAGGAGTAGTGCACTGGATGAGTTCCAAGCAGGATACGGTGGCCGATTCTACCACAGAAGCCGAATACATTGCGGCTTGTGAAGCTGCAAAGGAAGGTGTTTGGATCCGGCATTTTCTGGATGATCTTGGTATTTTCCCAGCCTCGGTGAAACTGTTGGACCTTTATTGTGATAATTCTAGTGCCATCGCACAAGCCAAGGAGCCGGGGAATCACCACAAGGTCATACACATAGACCGGAAATATCACCTGATACGAAAGATCGTAAAGAATGGTGATGTGGAGTTATGCAAGATTCACACGGATGCAAATGTTGCAGATCCGTTGACTAAGCCGCTTCCACAACCCAAGCATGAGGGGCACGTTAGAGCTATGGGAATTCGATGTCTATTTGATTGACTCTAGTGCAAGTGGGAGACTGTTAGAGATATGCCCTAGAGGCAATCATGTATGATGATATTTCCTATGTGTTTATGAATAAAGATAGTCCTTGGACATTATCAATGATGTGTATCGCCAGCACGTGACTTGTTTGTGGGACTATGCATTGTATGATGACTGTCCTAAAGGTCCCTAGTCGAAAGGGCTGTGTGGACGCCAGAGCCGACTAGACTGGAATATGACACGATCGATGGCTTGGTCTCACTAGCCATGGAGCATTGGATGCTAACCGGATAATATGGACTTGGAAAGGTCTGGTCAGATTCGACGTAGTCGGATCCAAGTCGAGATAAGGTCCGAGTCGGACAAACCCAACTATGAGACGCAGCGATATGTCATCTGTGAGTCTCTAGTACAACATACGTTCTATGTCCTAAGACCTGAGCTGACGCATGTACTCGGGATGGTGACAGACTTGCTTTGGGCCGACCAAACGCTACTCCGTGGATTGGTAGTTACAAAGGTAGGTTTCGATTTGTCCGGTCCCATGCTGCGAGACATGGTCGAGCAAGATGGATTGCCCTCCGATCGGAGAGATATACTCTGGGCCCTCGTGTGATCCGACCAGAACAGCATGGCCATGCGACAAGGATTATGAGATAATCCGGATTGTGGCCGGCATCACTGGAACGAGAAAGAGGTCGGGCTAGCACAAGGATGACAGTCTCGCCTTGAGCCCGATAACATATATCGTGCGGCAAAGGGAACAGAAGTGTGACACGTTGTACAGGTTCGCCTAACCAGCTTCATACTCTGCTTGGTGGTCGGCATGCCTTGCTAGAGGCCGCTACCAATCGTGCAGGTTGGAGGCGATCCGAACTGTGACCAAGCCGGCTTGAACCTAAGGGGTCGCGCGCTTAAGGGAAGGAACCTACGAGGTCGGTCGTAGGACACTGGTCGGATGTGATCCGAACTGGACTAGGAACGTGACCGAATAGACTTTCGGCTTTAGGGTTCGTGCAAGGCCCAAGTGTTGAGCCTGCGACGGACGCCTATATAAAGTAGAGGTGCGGCACACTCATGCGGTTGATCGCTTCGGCGCTGTGACTAGGGTTTGCATGTGTTGCGAATAGCCACCTTCACTCGTCGCCGACTGTGTGATCGGACCTAGCAGTCCGCCGCACGGTGTTCCTCCTGCACGCGCGGATACCGTTAGAGGCGGTGCGCTTGCGCCGCTCCGGCGAACTTGTACGTGGGATCAGACGACCGGCTGTTCGAGGGAGATCGGACGAGGAGGAGACGATCCACGTGGACGCGCTGCCCCAACTCTTCTTCCGTTGCACAACACTGCGCGTCTAGTGGTAACGAACTGTGATCCATCTCCCGTAGCATGTTCCTGGATGTTCTGCGCGTAGGAAAATTTTAATTTGCAGTCGGCGCACCCTACCGTAGAACCCAACACTTTACACGCGTCAAATTTTCACATTGGGTGGATCTTGGTACAAAATTGCGTCTGCCCGTGTACCCGTGTGTGTGTGTGTGTGCGAGGGAATGAGTCCGTGCGTGGCGTGCGTGCACATCTTCGCTTCATGCATGTACCGCCAGTGCGGCTCAGGGAGGACAAGTACATTCTTCTGGAACCAGCAGCACGTCACTGTGATCAATCCACACAAGGATGTCGCGACAACGCCTCCACATGTGCCACGTGGCTTCATGAACTGTAAGAGAGACACTGTGTAGCGTGCCATTGTGTTTTGCACATACTCGAAGTACTAGTAAGGTACACGTGCATTGCACGCGTCAGATTTTGCAACCAAATTACGAATAAATACCACACTGTAGCATGTAAGCTCTGAGTCATATATGCCTATTGTAGACCTTTGTTTAATTCTTATAGTTCATCTCATTCAAAATCAATTAGTTTTTATAAAAAAACCTAGGGCCTCTTTGATTCGTAGGATTTCCAAAACGCGAGAATAGGAAGAACATGGGATTAGAGTGGAATGGCGTCTTGAATCCTACAGGATGGTAAGAGTGTTTGATTGTGCATAGAAGAAACACAGAATTCTTTCAAAGAGGTTTGAGTGGATGGGATGTTTCCTATGAAATCTAGTGCAAATGAATCATATGGAAAAATTCCTATGGTTTACAATCCTACGAATCAAACAACCAAGATAGGAAAAAATCCTAAGGATTAGAATCCTCCAAAATTCCTTCAAGAATCCTTTGAATCAAAGAAGCCCTTAATATATTTTATGATTCATGGAATTGTGTGTTGTAAAGCATAAAGTAAAAACAAATAATGGCAATTCAACTAGAAAAAATGTTTGGGCAGTTATGATACGGAAGATTCTAGAACAAAGGAGAACCACTGTTGTTTTGAGATTTGTGCATTATGCTTAAGTTCAACCATGGAGTCTGCTAGATTGTACATGTGGCAAAATCCGTGGGGGCTAGAAGATGGTGCGAGGGGCGAGTGGAGGGAGACTATGAAGGAGTGCACAACTCATGAGATCAATATTTAGAGAGATGGGCGAGAACGCGCTGTTGTTGCTTGCATGTGAGAGCCATGAAAAATGTCCCATGAGCTAGGGGCCAAGCATTGCTAATCCTTTACAAGGAGGGCCAATTCATCAACTTAAACCATTTTTACCAGCAATTGTCTAATGACCACATTCATATCAGCCTCGATATATAGTGATGTTAGGGGGGGGCAGGGCCCTTGCTGCCCCCTGTCTTCGCCATTGTGCGCGTGTCTGAGAGATTAAGCGGAAGGCATGGATGATGAGAGGGGGGCGTTGGATATATAATTAATGTGGGTGTATTAACTATATATGTAATCCTATATAGAGAGGTATAGATTGATCGATGTGGACGTGGGAAAGAGGGTGAGACCTCACTAGATATATAGATTGATCGGTTTATGTGGAAAACTATGAAAGACCTAGCTATACACACACACACACACACACACACATAGAGGAACATCGATCGTTGCGCATGCACGTGAGAGATAAAGAATGCCCGATATGATGGAGAGGGGGATGTGTGTGTGTGTGTGTGCGTGCCTTCATGGGAGACCGACCTAAAGAAAAAGATTGCATGTGTAAGATGGATAATGCCGACTGGTAGTGTGTGTGCATGCATGCATGAGAGAAAGTTAGTGGTACAATTATAAAGAGAAGACCAATGTGTGGGTGTAAAAGACTAGGTGAGGTCATAATCAATGTAAAGTTGAATCCAAATATTTGAATAAGAGATCATGATGTTTGAAACCCATGCATGCATGAATATAACGGAGATCTGCGGTGTGGTTTGAAGCGAGCATGTTGCAATGTATACACATTGAACAAGGTCAGATTGGTTTGAATTTGAGATACCGATGGCAGACATCGTTTGGCCACATTGCATCCGTGCATGGACACACTATTCTAATTGGAGATGATGGGTGGCTTTCGCATCACATATCTATATCTATACCCCTATATATATTATATTATATATTTTTTATATAGTGTGCGGATAACTTTAACTTTGAAAGATGGTCGTTGGATGAGGCCAATCCGATGGTGCAGAGCTGGCAAATTTGAGCACTACTGGCCGTTGGATATCATCTAGATTCCACCAGATTTTGCCACGTGTACAATCTAGAAGACTCTATGGTTGAACTTAAGCATAATGCACAAACTTCAAAACACAAGCGCTTCATCTTTGTTCTAGAATCTTCCGTATCAGAATTGCCCAAATGTTTTTCTACGTGATTTGTTTTTACCTTATGCCTTACAACGCACAATTCCATGAATCTTAAAATAGATTAGCTTTCTTATAAAAACTAGATGATTTTGAATGAAATGAACTATAAGAATTAAACGAACATCTACATCATGCATATATGACTCAAAGCTTACATGCTATAATGTGGTATTTATTCATAATTTGGTTTCCAAATCTCATGTGTGCAATGCACGTGTACCTTACTAGTCTAAATGGTCTGTGTGTGTGTGTTGTGCGTGTCAAACACATTGTATGTAGTATATAATACTCGTCTAAATTGTCTTTTTTTTGTACACGTTAAGCTTGTTCCCCCGAAATGTCAAGCAACGCCTTGTTATGCCGAAATTTCAAGATAGCGTCTCTGTCTATCATGCTGCGAAACTCCCGCCTCTTCAACCCACGCTGATACGTCTCCAATGTATCTATAATTTTTTATTTCTCCATGGTATATTATCTACTGTTTTGGGCAATATTGGGCTTTATTTTCCATTTTTATATTACTTTTGGGACTAACCTATTAACCGGAGGCCCAGCCCAGAATTGTTGTTTTTTGCCTATTTTAGTGTTTCGAAGAAAAAGGAATACCAAACGAAGTCGAAACGGAATGAAATCAACTGGAGAAGTTATTTTTGGAAGGAAAGCTACCGGAAAAGCTTGGAGTGCATGTCAGGAAAGAAGGGAGATGGCCACGAGGGTGGGGGGCACGCCCACCCCCCTAGGGCGTGCCCCCCGGCCTCGTGGGTCCCCCGGAGGTCCACCGACGTACTTCTTTCACCCATATATACCCACGTACCCTAAAACTTTCAGAGACGAGAATAGATCGGGAGTTCCGCCGCCGCAAGCCTCTGTAGCCACCAAAAGTCAATCGGGACCCTGTTCAGCCCTAGAGTTCGTACTAGAATAGCCGGAGGGGGGAACCCTCACCGGTGGCCATCTTAATCATCCTGGCGCTCTCCATGACGAGGAGGGAGTAGTTCACCCTCGGGGTTGAGCGTATGTACCAGTAGCTATGTGTTTGATCTCTCTCTCTCTCTCTCGTGTTCTTGATTTGGCACGATCTTGATGTATCGCGAGCTTTGCTATTATAGTTGGATCTTATGTTTCTTCTCCCCCTCTACTCTCTTGTAATGGATTGAGTTTTCCCTTCGAAGTTATCTTATCGGATTGAGTCTTTAAAGATTTGAGAACACTTTATGTATGTCTTGCCGTGTGTATCTGTGGTGACAATGGGATATCACGTGATCCACTTGATGTATGTTTTGGTGATCAACTTGCGGGTTCTGCCCATGAACCTATGCATAGGGGTTGGCACACGTTTTCATCTTGATTCTCCGATAGAAACTTTGGGGCACTCTTTGAGGTTCTATGTGTTGGTTGAATAGATGAATCTGAGATTGTGTGATGCATATCGTATAATCATACCCACGGATACTTGAGGTGACATTGGAGTATCTAGGTGACATTAGGGTTTTGGTTGATTTGTGTCTTAAGGTGTTATTCTAGTACAAACTCTAGGGCTGTTTGTGACACTTATAGGAATAGCCCAACGGATTGATTGGAAAGAATAACTTTGAGGTGGTTTCGTACCCTACCATAATCTCTTCGTTTGTTCTCCGCTATTAGTGAATTTGGAGTGACTCTTTGTTGCATGTTGAGGGATAGTTATGTGATCCAAATATGTAATTATTGTTGAGAGAACTTGCACTAGTGAAAATATGAACCCTAGGCCTTATTTCCTAGCATTGCAATACCATTTACGCTCACTTTTATCATTAGTTACCTTGCTGTTTTTATATTTTCAGATTACAAAAACCTATATCTACCATCCATATTGCACTTGTATCACAATCTCTTCGCCGAACTAGTGCACCTATACAATTTACCATTGTATTGGGTGTGTTGGGGACACAAGAGACTCTTTGTTATTTGGTTGCAGGGTTGCTTGAGAGAGACCATCTTCATCCTACGCCTCCCACGGATTGATAAACCTTAGGTCATCCACTTGAGGGAAACTTGCTACTGTCCTACAAACCTCTGCACTTGGAGGCCCAACAACGTCTACAATAAGAAGGTTGTGTAGTAGACATCAAGCTCTTTCTGGCGCCGTTGCCGGGGAGGTGAGTGCTTGAAGGTATATCTTTAGATCTTGCAATCGAATCTTTTTGTTTCTTGTTTTAGCACTAGTTTAGTTTATAAATGAAAACTACAAAAAAATGGAATTGAGTTTACCTCATACGCTTCATCTTTTTAATATCTTTCGTGAGTATGATGGAAAGGAAAATTGTGCCAAAGTGTTAGAAGAAGAATGCATTAAAATATTTGGCACTAAACATTTGAATGATGAGCATGATTGCAATGTTGTTAGTATGAACTCCTTGAATATGCATGATGCTAATGATATGCAAAGCCACAAGCTTGGGGAAGCTATGTTTGATGAAGATGATATTTTTTGTCCCCCAAGCTTCGATGAGCAAATTTACTATGATGAAAGCATGCCTACTATCTATGATGATTATTGTGATGACACGTATGCTTTAAGTAATAATGATAACCATGAAACTTGTCATCTTGATCTTAATTTTCAATCATATGATAGTTATTTTGTTGAGTTTACTCCCACTATTCCGAATGAGAAGAATTTTGCTTATGTGGAGAGTAATAAAATTTCTATGCTTATAGATCATGAAAAGAATGCTTTACGTGCTGGTTATATTGTTGAATTCATTCATGATGCTACTGAAAATTATTATGAGGGAGGAATATATGCTTGTAGGAATTGCAATAATATCAAGTTTCCTCTCCATGTGTTTAAAGCTTTGAAGTTATGCTTGTTTTACCTTCCTATGCTAGTTGATTATTGTTCCCATAAGTTATTTGCTCACAAAATCCTTATGCATAGGAAGTGGGTTAGACTTAAATGTGATATTCATATTCTTCATGATGCTCTCTTTATGTTTCAGTTCTTATCTTTTATGTGAGCATCATTGAAATCATCATGCCTAGCTAGGGGCGTTAAACGTTAGCGCTTGTTGGGAGGCAACCCAATTTTATTTTAGTTTCTTGCTTTTAGGTTCTGTTTAGAAATAAATAATCCATCTATATTCTGTTTAGATGTGGTTTTATGTTTTAGTTAGTGTTTCTGCCAAGTAGAACCTTTGGGAAGACTTGGGTGAAGTCTTTATGATCATGCTGTAAAAAACAGAAACTTTAGCGCTCACGAGATTAGCTTCAACTTTTTATTGGAGAGTGCTATTTAGTTGATTCTTTTTGAATATGATTACTAGACAAATTCCTCAGGTACACCAATTTATTTTAGAATTTTTGGAGTTCCAGAAGTTTGCGTTAGTTACAGATTACTACAGACTGTTCTGTTTTTGACAGATTCTGTTTTTCGTGTGTTGTTTGCTTATTTTGATGACTCTATGGCTAGTAAAATAGTTTATAAACCATAGAGAAGTTGGAATGCATTAGGTTTAACACCAATATAAATAAATAATGAGTTCATTACAGTACCTTGAAGTGGTGTTTTGTTTTATTTCGCTAACGGAGCTCACAAGTTTTCTGTTAAGTTTTGTGTTGTGAAGTTTTCAAGTTTTGGGTACAGATTTGATGGACTACGGAATAAGGAGTGGCAAGAGCCAAAGCTTGGGGATGCCCAAGGAACCCCAAGGTAATATTCAAGGACAACCAAGAGCCTAAGCTTGGGGATGCCCCGGATGGCATCCCCTCTTTCGTCTTCGTTCATCGGTAACTTTACTTGGAGCTATATTTTTATTCACCACATGATATGGGTTTTGCTTGGAGCGTCATTTTATTTTGTTAGTATTTACTTGCTGTTATTTAGAGTAATGTTTTGCATCTTTATTTTCAATAAAAATGGCAAGGATAGCCTTTACTATGCTTATTTTGCAAGTATACATGTTGCTGTTTGAAAACAGAAAGTTTACCGCTGTTGAAACAATTCCCTAGAAAAGTCAGAATGTGATAAAATGTTGAAACCTTTTGCATATTAAGCTATGATAAACTTACTAAAGTGGGAATTTTATTTCATAATTTTTGGAGTTAGTGAAGTATGATGAATCTTGCATTCTTTACAGACTATACTGTTTTGGCAGATTGCTGTTATATTTGCATTGTTTGCATATGTTTGCTTGTTTAATGATTCTATTTGATGATAGGAGTATTAAATATGCAGAGTAATTTAGTATGCAATGTTGAATAATAATTTTAGTGATTTGCTACAGTATAGTATGATAAGGTTTCTGCATTGGTTTATACTAACTTATCTCACGAGTCTTTGTTGAGTTTTGCGTGGATGAAGCTTTTGAGATTTAGGAAACCGTGATATGAGAGGAATTAAGGAGACACAAAAGCTCAAGCTTGGGTATGCCCAAGGCACCCCAAGATAATATTTCAATAAGTCTCAAGCATCTATGCTTGGGGATGCCCTGGTAGGCATCCCACCTTTCTTCTCCAACAATTATCGGTTAGTATCGGTTGAACTTAAGTTTTTGCTTCTTCACATGATGTGTGCTATCCTTGAAATGTCATTTTATTTTGTTTTGCTTGCTTCTTGAATAAAATACCAAGATCTTAAATTATTAAATGGTAGAGTCTTCATATAGTTGCATAATTATTCGACTACTCATTGATCTTCACTTATATCTTTCGTAGTAGTTTGTCGTTTGCTCTAGTGCTTCACTTATATCTTTTAGAGCACGGTGACGGATTTGTTTTATAGAAACTATTGATCTCTCATGCTTCACTTAGATTATTTTGAGAGTCTTAAATAGCATGGTAATTTGCTTAAATAATCCTAATATGCTTGGTATTCAAGATTTGTAAAACTTTCTTTTGAGTGTGTTGAATGCTAAGAGAAGTTTGATGCTTGATAATTGTTTTGAGATATAAAGATGGTGATATTAGAGTCATGCTAGTTGAGTAGTTGTGAATTTGAGAAATGCTTGTGTTAAAGTTTGTGATCCCCGTAGCATGCACGTATGGTGAACCGTTATGTGATGAAGTCGGATCATGATTTATTTATTGATTGTCTTCCTTATGAGTGGCTGTCGGGGACGAGCGATGGTCTTTTCCTACCAATCTATCCCCCTAGGAGCATGCGCGTAATACTTTGCTTTGATAACTTGTAGATTTTTGCAATAAGTATATGGTTCCTTTATGACTAATGTTGAGTCCATGGATTATACGCACTTTTCTTCCTTCCACCATTGCTAGCCTCTCTAATACCGTGCACTTTTCGCCGGTATCATACACCCACCATATAACTTCCTTAAAACAGCCACCATACCTACCCATCATGGCATTTCCATAGCCATTCCTAGATATATTGCCATGCAACTTACCACAGTTCCGTTTATTATGACACGCTTCATCATTGTCATATTGCTTTGCATGATCATGTATTTGACATCGTATTTGTGGCAAAGCCACCGTTGATAATTCTTTCATACATGTCACTCATGAGTCATTGCACATCCCAGTACACCGCCGGAGGCATTCATATAGAGTCATATTTTGTTCTAAGAATCGAGTTGTAATTCTTTAGTTGTAAGTAAATAAAAGTGTGATGATCTTCATTATTAGAGCATTGTCCCAGTGAGGAAAGGATGATGGAGACTATGATTCCCCCACAAGTCGGGATGAGACTCCGGACGAAAAATAAATAAATAAATAAATAAATAAATAAATAAGAGAAAAAAAGAGGCCAAAAAAAGAGAGAGAAAAGGCCCAAACACAAAAAACAAAAAAATGAGAGAAAAAGAGAGAAGGGGCAATGCTACTATCCTTTTACCACACATGTGCTTCAAAGTAGCACCGTGATCTTCATGATAGAGAGTCTCCTATGATATCACTTTCATATACTAGTGGGTATCTTTCATTATAGAACTTGGCTTGTATATTCCAATGATGGGTTTCCTCAAAATGCCCTAGGTCTTCGTGAGCAAGCAAGTTGGATGCACACCCACTTAGTTTCTTTTGTTGATCTTTCATATACTTATAGCTCTAGTGCATCCGTTGCATGGCAATCCCTACTCACTCACATTGATATCTATTGATGGGCATCTCCATAGCCCGTTGATACGCCTAGTCGATGTGAGACTATATTCTCCTATTTGTCTTCTCCACAACCACCATTCTATTCCACATATAGTGATATGTCCATGGCTCATGCTCATGTATTGCGTGAAGATTGAAAAAGTTTTGGAATGTCAAAAGTATGAAACAATTGCTTGGCTTGTCATCGGGGTTGTGCATGATTTAAATACTTTGTGTGGTGAAGATAGAGCATAGCACCACTATATGATTTTGTAGGGATAACTTTCTTTGGCCATGTTATTTTGAGAAGAAATAATTGCTTAGTTAGTATGCTTGAAGTGTTATTATTTTTATGTCAATATGAACTTTGTCTTGAATCTTTCCGATCTGAATATTCATACCACAACTAAGAAGAATTACAATGAAATTATGCCAACTAGCATTCCACATAAGAAATTATCTTTTTTATCATTTACCTACTTGAGGACGAGCAGGAATTAAGCTTGTGGATGCCTGATACGTCTCCAACGTATCTATAATTTTGATTGCTCCATGCTATATTATCTGCTGTTTTGGGCAATATTGGGATTTATTTTCCACTTTTATATTACTTTTGGGACTAACCTATTAACCTGAGGCCCAGCCCAGAATTGTTGTTTTTTGCCTATTTCAGTGTTTCGAAGAAAAGGAATGCCAAACGAAGTCGAAACGGAATGAAATCAACTGGAGAAGTTATTTTTGGAAGGAAAGCTACCGAAAAAGCTTGGAGTGCACGTCAGGAAAGAAGGGAGATGGCCACGAGGGTGGGGGCGCGCCCACCCCCCTAGGGAGCGCCCCCCTACCTCGTGGGTCCCCCGGAGGTCCACCGACGTACTTCTTTCACCCACATATACCCACGTACCCTAAAACTTCCGGAGACGAGAATAGATCGGGAGTTCCGCCGCCGCAAGCCTCTGTAGCCACCAAAAGTCAATCGGGACCCTGTTCAGCCCTAGAGTTCGTACTAGAATAGCCGGAGGGGGGAACCCTCACCGGTGGCCATCTTAACCATCCTGGCGCTCTCCATGACGAGGAGGGAGTAGTTCACCCTTGGGGTTGAGGGTATGTACCAGTAGCTATGTGTTTGATCTCTCTCTCTCTCTCTCTCTCTCTCTCTCTCTCGTGTTCTTGATTTGGCACGATCTTGATGTATCGCGAGCTTTGTTATTATAGTTGGATCTTATGTTTCTTCTCCCCCTCTACTCTATTGTAATGGATTGAGTTTTCCCTTCGAAGTTATCTTATCGGATTGAGTCTTTAAAGATTTGAGAACACTTTATGTATGTCTTGCCATGCGTATCTGTGGTGACCATGGGATATCACGTGATCCACTTGATGTATGTTTTGGTGATAAACTTATGGGTTCCGCCATGAACCTATGCATAGGGGTTGGCACACGTTTTCATCTTGATTCTCGATAGAAACTTTGGGGCACTCTTTGAGGTTCTATGTGTTGGTTGAATAGATGAATCTGAGATTGTGTGATGCATATCGTATAATCATACCCACGGATACTTGAGGTGACATTGGAGTATCTAGGTGACATTAGGGTTTTGGTTGATTTGTGTCTTAAGGTGTTATTCTAGTACGAACTCTAGGGCTGTTTGTGACACTTATAGGAATAGCCCAACGGATTGATTGGAAAGAATAACTTTGAGGTGGTTTCGTACCTACCATAATCTCTTCGCTTGTTCTCCGCTTTTAGTGACTTTGGAGTGACTCTTTGTTGCATGTTGAGGGATAGTTATGTGATCCAATTATGTTATCATTGTTGAGAGAACTTGCACTAGTGAAAGTATGAACCCTAGGCCTTATTTCCTAGCATTGCAATACCATTTACGCTCACTTTTATCATTAGTTACCTTGCTGTTTTTATATTTTCAGATTACAAAAACCTATATCTACCATCCATATTGCACTTGTATCACAATCTCTTTGCCGAACTAGTGCACCTATACAACTTACCATTGTATTGGGTGTGTTGGGGACACAAGAGACTCTTTGTTATTTGGTTGCAGGGTTGCTTGAGAGAGACCATCTTCATCCTATGCCTCCCACGGATTGATAAACCTTAGGTCATCCACTTGAGGGAAACTTGTTACTGTTCTACAAACCTCTGCACTTGGAGGCCCAACAACGTCTACAAGAAGAAGGTTGTGTAGTAGACATCACGCGCCTTGTTAGCCCAAAATATTTAAGATATATCTTTGTCTCGTTGTGCTCCGACAACTCTCTCCATCTCAACCCGTGCCTTGCTATTCCAAAATTACAACGCGCGCGAAAACTACCACCTCCTGTGAAATCCCGACACGCGAAATGCCCGTGATACCCCTGAATCGAAAGAACCGCCTCAAATCGGTGGGGGTGGGGGCGCGCCCACCCCCCTAGGGCGCGCCCCCCTACCTCGTGGGTCCCTCGGAGGTCCACCGACGTACTTCTTTCACCCACATATACCCATGTACCCTAAAACTTCCGGAGACGAGAATAGATCGGGAGTTCCGCCGCCGCAAGCCTCTGTAGCCACCAAAAGTCAATCGGGACCCTGTTCAGCCCTAGAGTTCGTACTAGAATAGCCGGAGGGGGGAACCCTCACCGGTGGCCATCTTAACCATCCTGGCGCTCTCCATGACGAGGAGGGAGTAGTTCACCCTTGGGGTTGAGGGTATGTACCAGTAGCTATGTGTTTGATCTCTCTCTCTCTCTCTCTCTCTCTCTCTCTCTCTCTCTCTCTCGTGTTCTTGATTTGGCACGATCTTGATGTATCGCGAGCTTTGTTATTATAGTTGGATCTTATGTTTCTTCTCCCCCTCTACTCTATTGTAATGGATTGAGTTTTCCCTTCGAAGTTATCTTATCGGATTGAGTCTTTAAAGATTTGAGAACACTTTATGTATGTCTTGCCATGCGTATCTGTGGTGACCATGGGATATCACGTGATCCACTTGATGTATGTTTTGGTGATAAACTTGCGGGTTCCGCCCATGAACCTATGCATAGGGGTTGGCACACGTTTTCATCTTGATTCTCCGATAGAAACTTTGGGGCACTCTTTGAGGTTCTATGTGTTGGTTGAATAGATGAATCTGAGATTGTGTGATGCATATCGTATAATCATACCCACGGATACTTGAGGTGACATTGGAGTATCTAGGTGACATTAGGGTTTTGGTTGATTTGTATCTTAAGGTGTTATTCTAGTACGAACTCTAGGGCTGTTTGTGACACTTATAGGAATAGCCCAACGGATTGATTGGAAAGAATAACTTTGAGGTGGTTTCGTACCCTACCATAATATCTTCGTTTGTTCTCCGCTTTTAGTGACTTTGGAGTGACTCTTTGTTGCATGTTGAGGGATAGTTATGTGATCCAATTATGTTATCATTGTTGAGAGAACTTGCACTAGTGAAAGTATGAACCCTAGGCCTTATTTCCTAGCATTGCAATACCATTTACGCTCACTTTTATCATTAGTTACCTTGCTGTTTTTATATTTTCAGATTACAAAAACCTATATCTACCATCCATATTGCACTTGTATCACAATCTCTTTGCCGAACTAGTGCACCTATACAATTTACCATTGTATTGGGTGTGTTGGGGACACAAGAGACTCTTTGTTATTTGGTTGCAGGGTTGCTTGAGAGAGACCATCTTCATCCTATGCCTCCCACGGATTGATAAACCTTAGGTCATCCACTTGAGGGAAACTTGTTACTGTTCTACAAACCTCTGCACTTGGAGGCCCAACAACGTCTACAAGAAGAAGGTTGTGTAGTAGACATCACGCGCCTTGTTAGCCCAAAATATTTAAGATATATCTTTGTATCGTTGTGCTCCGACAACTCTCTCCATCTCAACCCGTGCCTTGCTATTCCAAAATTACAACGCGCGCGAAAACTACCACCTCCTGTGAAATCCCGACACACGAAATGCCCGTGATACCCCTGAATCGAAAGAACCGCCTCAAATCGGTGGGGGTACTTTCGTAACTTACCCCACATTTTGGACAAGCGCGTCCCTAAGCCATGGTTCCCCACTCCCATCCCATCCGCCCACCCATTCGTACACCGAGGCCGGCAAAACCCACGAAGCTCCACACAGTCTTCCGTCCGCCACCCAGCCGGAGCCTCTTCCCCGACGACGACGTCCACAGCAACACCTCGACGTCCCTCATCCACCGTACCGGATGAGGATCCGTTGCCGATCTGGTCGTCCCGCCGGTTCAGCCACCCCGTCCTCCACCTCCAAGGAGCTGACCCGACGTTCCCCTCGTCTTTCACGCCACCTCCATTCCCACACCGCCGTCTTCACCTGCACCACCGGAAGAGCATCATCATCACCGTTTCCTCGGATGAAGCTGTGGCCTAATCGGCGCCACCAAAGAGGTTGTACACTAATCGCCGCATTTTCTTCTTGATTCGATCTCACGGTGCTGCCGGCGGTCGGTCCCGAGCCGACACGGCGCGGTTGCATCCACGGCGGCGTCGCCGGCCACTTCCTCCACGACATCGCTCCCTCAGCGAAGACGTCCACATCAGTAGGAGTTTTTGCTGCTTTAGCTCTTGATGACCCACAAGTATAGGGGATCTATCGTAGTCCTTTCGATAAGTAAGAGTGTCAAACCCAACGAGGAGCAAAAGGAAATGATAAGCGGTTTTCAGCAAGGTATTCTCTGCAAGCACTGAAATTATAGGTAACAGATAGTTTTGTGATAGGATAATTTATAACGAGCAACAAGTAACAAAAGTAAATAAAGTGCAGCAAGGTGGCCCAATCCTTTATGTAGCAAAGGACAATCCTGGAAAAACACTTATATATAGAAAAGCGCTCCCGAGGACACATGGGAATTATCGTCAAGCTAGCTTTCATCACGTTCATATGATTCGCGTTCGGTACTTTGATAATTTGATATGTGGGTGGACCGGTGCTTGGGTGCTGCCCTTACTTGGACAAGCATCCCACTTATGATTAACCCCTATTGCAAGCATCCGCAACTACAAAAGAAGTATTAAGGTAAACCTAACCATAGCATGAAACATGTGGATCCAAATGAGCCCCTTACGAAGCAACGCATAAACTAGGGTTTAAGCTTCTGTCACTCTAGCAACCCATCATCTACTTATTACTTCCCAATGCCTTCCTCTAGGCCCAAATAATGGTAAAGTGTCATGTAGTCAATGTTCACATAACACCACTAGAGGAGAGACAACATACATCTCATCAAAACATCGAACGAATACCAAATTCACATGACTACTAATAGCAAGACTTCTCCCATGTCCTCAGGAACAAACGTAACTACTCACAAAGCATATTCATGTTCATAATCAGAGGAGTATTAATATGCATATAGGATCTGAACATATGATCTTCCTCCAAATAAACCAACTAGCATCAACTACAAGGAGTAATCAACACTACTAGCAACCTACAGGTACCAATCCCAGACTTAGAGACAAGAATTGGATACAAGAGATGAACTAGGGTTTTAGAGGAGATGGTGCTGGTGAAGATGTTGATGGAGATTGGCCCCCTCCAGATGAGAGGAGCGTTGGTGATGACGATGGCGATGATTTCCCCCTCCCGGAGGGAAGTGTCCCCGGCAGAACAGCTCTGCCAGAGCCCTAGATTGGTTTCGCCAAGGTTCCGCCTCGTGGCGGCGGAGTCTCATCCCGAAAGCTTGCTTATGATTTTTCTTCGGAAGAAAGACTTCATATAGCAGAAGATGGGCACCGGAAGGCCAACAGGGGGCCCACGAGGCAGGGGGCGCGCCTAGGGGGTAGGGCACGCCCCCCACCCTCGTGGCCAGTTGGAGGCCCATCTGACGTGGATTCTTCTTCCAGTATTTTTCATTATTTCCAAAAATAACTTTCGTGGGGTTTCAGGACTTTTGGAGTTGTGCAGAATAGGTCTCTAGTATTTGCTCCTTTTCCAGCCTAGAATTCCATCTGCCGGCATTCTCCCTCCTTATGTAAACCTTGTAAAATAAGAGAGAATAGGCATAAGTATTGTGACATAATGTGCAATAACAGCCCATAATGCAATAAATATCAATATAAAAGCATGATGCAAAATGGACGTATCAACTCCCCCAAGCTTAGACCTCGCTTGTCCTCAAGCGGAAGCCGATAACGATAAATATGTCCACATGTTTAGAGGTAGAGGTGTCGATAAAATAAAATACGGACATGAGGGCATCATGATTATTCTCATAACAACAACATATATGGATAATGTCATATGATTTCTTATGCTTAAGTAATAATCTATTCACAATGCAAAGTATGAATCAAAAACTTTATTGAGAACTAACAAACTATAATCTCAGTCATTCAAGCAATTGCAATTTATCATAACATCAGAAAGAGTTTATGTCAGAGCTTTTCAGCAAGTCCACATACTCAACAATCATTTAGTCTTTCATAATTGCTAACACTCACGCAATACTTGTGGTTACGGAGTATTAACCGGACACAAAGAAAGATAGGGGCTTATAGTTTTGCCTCCCAACCTTTTACCTCAAGGGTAATGTCAACAATAATAGCTCATGCTAACTTACATCCAATTAGATATATGTATCAGGATCTTTCCAACACAATGTGCTTGCCAAAGGATAAAATGTAAAAAGGAAAGGTGAAGATCACCATGACTCTTGCATAAGGTAGATGATAATAATAAAAGATAGGCCCTTCGCAGAGGGAAGCAGAGGTTGCCATGCGCTTTCAGGGTTGGATGCACAAAATCTTAATGCGAAAGAACATCACTTTATATTGCCACTTGTGATATGGACCTTTATTATGCAGTCTGTCGCTTTTATTTCTTCCACATCACTAGATCGTATAAAGCTTATTTCCTCCACACCAATCAATCATAAATATTTATAGAGCAATTTTTATTGCTTGCACCGATGACAACTTACTTGAAGGATCTTACTCAATCCATAGGTAGATATGGTGGACTCTCATGGCAAAACTGATTTAAGGGTATTCGGAAGCACAAGTAGTATCTCTACTTGGTGCAAAGAATTTGGCTAGCATGATGGGGAAAGTCAAGCTCAACATGTTGGATGATCCATGACAATATACTTTATCTCAGATATAAGAAAACATAACCCATTACGTTGTCTTCCTTGTCCAACATCAACTCTTTAGCATGCCATATTTTAATGAGTGCTCCCAATCATAAAAGATGTCCAAGATAGTATATTTATATGTGAAACCTCTCTTTCTTTATTACTTCCTATTAATTGCAATGATGACCAAAGCTATGTCTGTCAACTCTCAACAATTTTTAATCATCATACTCTTTCTATGTGAAGTCATTACTCTGCATAAGATCAATATGATCTCTTTGTTTCTTTTTATTCTTTTCTCTTTTCTTTTATTCACTCAAGATCATAGCAAGATAATCAAGCCCTTGACTCAACACTAATCTTTATTATATAGCTCACGGACTCGATTACATAAAGGGATCATAAAGCAAAACTCAAAACTAGATCATACCAAAACTTTTATTCTACTAGATCAAGATACTACTAATAGGATAGAACTAAGAAAAACTGTAAAGATAGAGAGGTGGTGGTGATACGATACCGGGGCACCTCCCCCAAGCTTGGCAGTTGCCAAGGGGAGTGCCCATACCCATGTGATTATGTCTCCTTCTTCGGAGGCGGTGATGTAATATTCTTGGCGATGATGCCCCTCAGGATACGATTCTCTTCCTCGACCTTATTAAGTTGCTGCTTGAGATCCATTATCTCCTTACGAAGCTTCCCTGTAACTGCTAAAGCTCCTTGCACCCAAGGGTGTTGCATAACTGCGGGAGAACAAGTGACACTCTTCTTCATATTTTCATAAGAAAGAAATCTAACATTGGAAGGGATAACTGAGTTTGGAATAGCCGAGCTCTGTAGTTCCCTCATCGTGAATCCAACTCGGAAGCGAGACGTGACTTCTTGATCCTCCTCCATGGCATCTATCCTCTTCAAATCAGCCTCCATCTCTTCCTCCGTTGCTGGCCCTAAGTGGTCAGCATCGCTGTTTGTCCTTGGTCTCAATGCCGGATGAGACACCCGGCTCTCCCCGACTGACTCTTGAGAAGACATCTTGCTCTAATCTGCAGCAGCAACAACTCGAAACAAGATTAGAGGATATTTGTGTGATACAGAAGTCAAAACCTTCGGGATATTATATAATGAATTTTTACCGACCAAAATACGTATCGTGCAAGAAAACGGAGTCCGGAGAGCACACGAGGTGCCCACAAGGCAGGGGGGCGCTCCCAGAGGGGTAGGGTGTGCCCTCCACCCTCGTGGAGCCCTCGTGTCCTTCCCGGACTGCTTCTTATTTTTCTATTTTTCTAAATATTCTAAAACAGAGAAAAATTGCCATTAGAACTGTTTTGGAGTTGGTTTACTTACCGTACCACATACATATTCCTTTTCGGAGTCTGAAACGTTCCGGAAAGTGTCTCTTATGTATTCCTCCGGGGTTACGGTTTCAATAATATTGGTTTCAACATTTATAGGATTACCTGAGATATAATGTTTAATTCTTTGACCGTTCACCACCTTTGGATTTGTGCCTTCGAAGTTGTTGATTTTTATGGCACTGGAACGATAGACCTCCTCGATAACGTAAGGGCCTTCCCATTTAGAGAGAAGTTTTCCTGCAAAAAAATCTTAAACGAGAGTTGTATAGCAACACATAATCACCTACATCAAATTCACGCTTTTGTATTCTTTTGTCATGCCATCTTTTAACCTTTTCTTTAAACAACTTGGCATTCTCATAGGCTTGGGTTCTCCATTAATCAAGTGAGCTAATGTCAAATAACCTCTTCTCACTGGGAAGTTTCAAATCATAATTGAGTTCTTTAATAGCCCAATAAGCCTTATGTTCTAGTTCAAGAGGTAAGTGACATGCTTTTCCATAAACCATTTTATAGGGAGACATACCCATAGGATTTTTGTATGCCGTTCTATAAGCCCATAATGCATCATCAAGTTTCTTGGACCAATTCTTTCTAGATCTATTAACAGTCTTTTGTAAAATTAATTTGAGTCTGTTACTCAATTCTACTTGGCCACTAGATTGTGGGTGATAAGGCGATGCAATTCTATGATTAACATCATACTTAGCAAGCATTTTTACGGAAAGCACCATGAATAAAATGTGAACCACCATCAGTCATTAAATATCTAGGGACTCCAAACCTCGGAAAAATAACTTCCTTAAGCATCTTAATAGAGGTGTTATGATCAGCACTACTAGTTGTAATAGCTTCTACCCACTTAGTAACGTAATCAATAGCAACTAGAATATGTGTATATCCATTAGAGGCAGGAAACTGTCCCATATAATCGAAGCCCCAAACATCAAATGGTTCAATAACGAGTGAATAATTCATAGGCATTTCTTGACTTCTACTAATATTACCAATTCTTTTACATTCATCACAAGATAAAACAAACTTACGGGCATCCTTGAAGAGAGTAGGCCAATAAAAACCGGATTGCAATACCTTATGTGCAGTTCTATCTCCAGCGTGGTGTCCTCCATAAGCTTCGGAGTAACACTTGCGTAGGACCTGTTCCTGTTCATGCTCAGGTGCGCAACGTCTAATAACACCATCTACTCCTTCTTCATAAAGATGTGGGTCATCCCAGAAGAAATGTGTTAAATCATAGAAAAAGTTTTCCTTTTGCAGGTATGTGAAATTAGGTGGTATAAATTTAGCAACAATGTAATTAGCATAATCAGCATACCATGGAGCAGTGTGAGAAGCATTGTAACATCCCAAATTTTCAATTTGGAATGTTAAACATAGGTCATTCATGCATATCATATTTTATTGCATTCTCGTTTTGCAATCCTCGAAATCCTAAGCAACTCAAGGACCCTCGGAGAGAGTTGGGGATTTCCCGGTTTTCATATTTGATTCCTATCAAATAATGAAACGAGGATTTTTTATTTTAATTATTTTTCTCTCCGAAAAAAAATATTTCATATTGAAAATAAATGAGAGGAGATAATATGACTTCTCCAAAACAATTGAAATATTGGAGGAAAAATGTTAAAATCATTTATTTGAGTTTATTTGGATTTTATTCGCAATAGAAAAATTGCATGTTTTCAAAATTGCATTTTAGGGCCAAGTAAATGTTCATCTCGTTCTAAATATTTCATTTAGATGGTGAAAATTTGTTTTGGCATTTTTAGGTTTTTATTTTATTTTTTAGTATTTTATTTCCGTCGGTGAAATTATTTTAAAAAAATCCTTCCGCGCCCGACTGGGCCTAAGGCCCAGCTGAGCCAGGCCGGCCCGAGCCGCCGCCTTCCTCTGTGCAAGGCCCCGCCGCCGACTTCGGACGAGGAGTCCGAGCTGGACTCCACCGCCGCCCTTGGCCCTCCTCCAAGTCGCCGCCTCCCTCCTTATATACGCCGCCCGACCCCACCACCACCACCACCACCGCCCGCCGCCTCATTGCCCGTGCCGCCGCCGCTTCATGAGTGAGCCGCCCACCGCCTAACCCCGCCCGCCGAGCCTTGGCGGAGGTACCGCGCCGGATCCGAGCCGCCGGTTTTTTGAAAAATCGTTCGTTTTTTTAGAAACCCTAGTTTGGTTTTTTTAGATCGGTTCGCCAGTTTTTCCTGGTTCTTTTAATTAGCGGACGTTCGCCTGTACGTTCGTTTAAAAGAACAGTTTTCTTCCGTTAGTTACAGATAACGAATGCTCGTTCGTTAGTCTGTTCGTCAGTTTTCTTTTATCGGATTTATCCGCGATTAGTTTTGATCGCGATCTCTGATTCGATCTTAGTTTCTGTATATCTTTTCGCTCGTTAGTGGGAATCAGGTGATTCAAATGCCTAGAGATTCGTCTCGAGACCCTCTTTCTGTTTTATCAACTTAAACAAGATTTTGATACTGTAAAATTTGACCTTAGTTCAGATTAGTAAACGGATCTTGTTTCTTTCGCCATTTGAGTTTCGTTGCTCCGTTTGATTTGATTATTTTTGCAAACCGGAGTTCTTAAGTTGAACTTTCTGGTCAACCTCTTTTATCTGAGTTTTTGCTTGTGCATCTTTGCTTGTTGCTTATGTCTGTAATTGTTTGTTTGCGATAGAATTCCCGGAGTTTGAAGCGTGTTACTACGAGTCTCTAGGATTCGCGGATCGTCAGCAAGGCAAGTAACATATTGATCAAACTCTTTTCATACCCAGTTTTTATGCATTAGTTCAATCCTCAAACATTGCATGATTAGGATTTCATTAACTTGTGGGTTGGGAAGTAGTTGTTGAGGCAGACCCTATTGCCCTGTTACTATCAAACCCTTGGGAGTTACTTCTATGCGTTGCTTATATTGCTATGCTATGCTCGTAGACGTGGTTTGGGTTTGAGTGAATCCATGACAGATGTGAGATTGTTAATTAATGGTTCAACTTAAGGTGGCAACTTAAATTAACATTTGGGTGGATTGAGGCACCTAGGGAACCCAGTGTTGTCTGTTTTTTTTTTGGAAATCCCGGGGTACCCGTGTGATCTTCCTATGGACCGCCACCCGGGCTTAAAGGGAACTGAGATGATTCATGCTAGAAACTTCCGTGTGCAGCCACAAGCTATTATGGGCTCTAGCATAGTTGAGTAAGTTACGTGAAGCTCTTGAAGAGGTAGATCAGCAGGTAGTGGGTTTTGTAGGTTTGGTATGGTCTACCCTGAGTAGGGAGTTAATGTTTCTGAAAGACTGTGTCTCAGTCATCCGTTTCTCAAACACCATGCAGTGCGAGAAATCCACGGAGGCGATCGAGTCTTGTGGGGAAAAGTGCGCAAACCTCTGCAGAGTGTACAATCTAATCATGGTTGGCCGTGTCCCCGGTTATGGACAATCTTGAGTATCTAGTACTTGGGTTATCACATGTATCTCATCGCTTTTAATTAATATATTGTTGGGTTGTTAATTACTTTAATTGGGATTGACTTGGGGTTATACCTTCTCAATGTTTCAACCACCATGATAGATAAAATAAAATCTATTCCTTTGTTGTAGGGAAAAATTGGCTTTTCGCAAAACTATAACCATAGAGTTTTCCACCAGCAAAATATGCATGTAGTGATAGCATTATCATGTTCTTGCTCTACTATGTTATATTGCCAGCATATTCCATGTGCTGACCCGTTTTGGGCTGCAACGTATTATGTTGCAGACTTTTCAGACGAGGAGTAAGGTTCGTTAGGTCGTTGCCGTGCAGCTCAGCTATGCCGTTGGAGTTGATGGACTCACTTTATCTTCCAAGCCTTCCGCTGTTATCGCATTAGATGGCCTTAAGCCATATTATTGTAATAAGTTCTCTTTTTTGAGGCATGTGATGTAATAAGTGTGTGATTGCTACTCTGTTATAAATCCTTCGACTACTGTGTGTCAGCATTACTGATCCAGGGATGACACTGAAGCACAGAGACTTGACCATCTGAGGTCGGGTCGTTACAAGATGGTATCAGAGCACACGCTGAGTGTAGGACACGACCACTAAGATAAACCATATGTCACTCTTCTCTACTCATTTCTGACTCCTCTCTAATTTTCCACTCTTTAGGATGACGGAGATGAAGAACAAGTTTGCGCAACCGGATGAAGACACACCTTTTTGGACGCCACTTGAAGGAAGTCACTAGATACTTGAACATTGGAATACCAAGTTTCACCGGGACATACAATGCCACCTTACCAGAAGAGGGGCGCTGGATGATTCAAGTACAAGTTCCAGGAAGGACGTTCTCGCCAACTTCTAAACCCATAGAATTTTCTTTCGAAGCACCCACCTGGAGTCTGGGCAAGAGCATGGCAGCCCACATTACCATGGGACGCATTGGAGAAGTCTACAACAGGGAACTTAAGGACACTATCTATCAAATATGTGGGTGCCGAGACGAGCGAAGGGAAGTAATCAGCACCAGGAAGGATAGATCCATTGTAGCTTTTATCCAGGAGCTAAACCAGCACATTCGACGTCAGGAGAACCAGATGTGCGCAGACATGAAGGAGTTGAAGAAGGCGAAGACTAGGATCATCAAGCTGGAGGAAAAACTCAAGTTTACACGCGATGGATATGAGGAAGAAATCAAGACCTTACTGGAGAAGAATGACGACCTGGTTAAGAAGATTGGAGTATTCATGGGAGGACCATCACCGGGAGAAGAAGACGACGACCCCACTTGCCCGGAAAACTACATCATCATCGACGACACCGATTCTGATCCTAGTGATGATGACTATGAAGACGAAGCTGGAGCAGACATCATGGAGTCTTCCACCGATCAAAATTTCTAGATGACCACCATATATTAGTAGTATTCCCCCATGTATTTAGAAGTAGTTGAGCACTTTTTTGATAGTTCTAGACCGTTTATATGCCCTTGCTTGATTGATTGAGTGAAATGATTGTGTTTGTCTCATGTGCATATGGGTAGTGCTTTCTCGTTAGACCTTTTTTCTATTCTAATCTCTTCCATCTAAACCCATCAGATGCCTCCGAGACGTGACACCGGTTTTGCTTTCCCACTGGAGCTCACCTAGTTGATCCAGCAGCAGAATGCTTTGATGCAATTTCTAGTTCAGAACCAGGGCAACAACAACAATAACCCACCGCCAGTGGACAACCTAGCCCGTTTTCTACGGTTACAGCCGCCGGTGTTTTCCAGTAGCATTGAGCCAATAGTTGCTGATGATTTTCTACACCGCATTGGAAGGGAGTTGACCATCGCAGGTTGCACAGATGCGGAGAAGGTGCGCTTTGCCGCACACCAATTGGATGGACACGCAACCTCATGGTGGGAGAATTACACGGCTACTTTTCCTATAGCCAATGACACTTGGGACCAGTTTCAGCAAGCTTTCCGCACAACCCATGTCTCAACTGGAGCTATGCAGATGAAGAAGCGGGAGTTCCGCAACTTACGCCAGGGGAACCGTACCGTGGCTCAGTACGTGGATGATTTTAGCAAGCTATCACGCTATGCCCCTGATGATGTGGCCACAGATGCCGCGAAGCAGGAGAAGTTTATGGAATGGCTGAATGATGAGATGAGCATGCAGTTGATGGTGGCAACCTTCAACAACTACCAGGAGCTGGTAGATAAGGCTCTTATGATTGAAGGGAAGCAGCGGTAGATTGAGAGCCGTAAGAGGAAGTATGGACAAGGGAAGTATAACTCAGGAGCTCAGCAGAAGCCTCGCTTAACCTCGAATTCGGGAGGACTTGTTCATAACCATGGAGGTCACACCCACACTGGAGGAGGATCGCGTAACCACAATGGTGCTAAGAATGGAAATGGGAATGGAGCTAACAACAATCAGAATCGCTCCAATCCAGCCACACCCGCCAAAAGAGACCTAAGTCAAGTTACTTGCTTTAAGTGCAGGAAGACAGGGCACTATGCCAATGATTGCCCTGAAGGAAGGAATGGAAACGGAAATGGGAGCGCTGGGAAGAAGCCTAATCCATTGAACAAAGGACAAGTGAACCATGTTAACATGGAGGAGGTTGAAGGGCAGCCGGACGCGGTAATAGGTAAGTTTTTGGTTAAGTCATTTACCGCTCTTGTTCTTTTCGATACTGGTGCATCGCATTCATACATATCAAGGGGATTTGCGGATAAGTTTAAACTACCAACCCAAACCCTTAGGACCCCTCTTTTAGTGAGCTCGCCTGGAGCAGAGTATATGGCTAGCCGATGGTGCAACCAGATACCCCTAACCATTGGTACCCATGTTTTTCCGTCCGACCTAATTATCTTGGAGTCACAAGGATTAGATGTGATATTAGGTATGGACTGGATGTCAAAGTATGGAGGAAGCATTGACTATGCTAGTAAGTCGATTTATCTCACCAACCCGGAGGGAAAAAGGATTAAGTATGTATCTAGGCATGTGCCTAGGAGGAGCCAAGTGAATGCCCTCACGGGAGTTGTTCAGGAGGAAGTGCCTGTAGTGAAGGATTACCCAGATGTTTTCCCAGAAGAGTTACCAGGCATGCCACCGGATCAAGACATCGAGTTTTTCATAGAGCTATTGCCAGGTACAGGGCAAATATCCAAGATACCCTATCGGATGCCCGCAAATGATCTGGAGGAAATTAAGAAACAGATCAAGGAGTTATTGGAAAAAGGTTACATTCGAAGGAGTTCATCACCTTGGGGAGCTGCAGTGATTTTGGTTGAAAAGAAGGATAAATCCCTAAGGATGGTTGTCGATTATCGAGCCTTGAATGAGGTAACGATTAAGAACAAGTACCCACTCCCGATGATCAACGATCTGTTAGATCAGTTGCAAGGAGCTAAGGTGTTTTCGAAGATTGATCTACGATCGGGATACCATCAGTTGAAGATCCGAGAGAAGGATATACCGAAGACAGCGTCCACCACGCGGTATGGATTATATGAGTATACGGTCATGTCGTTTGGACTGACTAATGCCCCTGCCTATTTCATGAGCATGATGAACAAGGTATTCATGGAGTATTTGGACAAGTTTGTTGTGGTGTTTATCGATGATATTATGGTATACTCGAAGAATGAAGAGGAGCACAAGGAGCATTTGCGTTTAGTTCTCGAGAAACTCAGGGAACACCAGTTATACGCTAAATTCAGCAAGTGCGAGTTTTGGTTGAAGGAAGTCGGATTCCTTGGGCACGTTATATCAGGAGAAGGTATAGCAGTAGACCCCAGCAAGGTTCGATCGATCCTTTGAATGGTTGGCACCCACTTCGATTAGCGAGATCCATGATTTCCTTGGACTCGCAGGATACTATCGGAGATTCATTGAGAATTTTTCCAAGATTGCAAAGCCAATCACTGAATTATTGACGAAGGATGCTAAGTTTAAATGGACAGAAGATTGCGAGGCAAGTTTTCAGGAGTTGAAGAAACGTTTGACTTCAGCCCCAGTGCTAACACTGCCAGATATACATAAGGAGTTTCAAGTGTATTGCGACGCCTCTCGCTTAGGACTTGGATGTGTGCTTATGCAGGACGGAAGAGTTGTTTCGTATGCCTCACGACAACTAAAACCCCATGAGTTGAACTATGCCACGCATGATTTGGAGTTAGCAGCCGTAGTTCATGCATTGAAGACTTGGAGACATTACCTTATTGGAAACCGTTGTGATGTGTACACGAATCATAAGAGTTTGAAGTACATTTTCACGCAAAAGGAGCTGAACCTTAGGCAGAGGAGATGGTTGGATCTTATAAAGGATTACGATATGAAGCTACACTATCATCCCGGGAAGGCCAATGTCGTAGCAGACGCCTTGAGCCGGAAAAGTTATGCCAATATCCTTGAAAGTAAGGGATTGCCGAAGGAGTTAGCTGAGGATATCCTGGAACTTCGATTGGAGATTGTTCCAAGAGGTTTCGTTGCAACAATGGAAGTTCAGTCTACATTGTTGGGCAAGATTCGAGAAGCTCAGAAGGATGACAAAGAGATTACCGAGATAAAGGAGAAGATGAGCAAAGGAAAGGCCAAAGGTTTTCGCGAGGATGAGCACGATACCTTATGGTTTGAGGACCGAGTTTATGTGCCCAATAACCCAGAAATCAGGAAGTTAATACTTCAGGAGACTCATGACTCACCATACTCGATACACCCCGGAAACACCAAGATGTATTTGGATTTGAAGGAATGTTTCTGGTGGGCTGGTATGAAGAAGGATATTGCCGAGTATGTAGCCGTATGTGATGTATGTCAGAGAGTGAAGGAAGAGCATCAGAAGCCAGCAGGACTGTTACAGCCTATGCCGATACCCGAATGGAAGTGGGATAAACTTGGCATGGACTTTATCACCGGACTACCTAGGACCAAAGCAGGATATGATTCAATATGGGTAGTAGTCGATCGCTTGACCAAAGTGGCTCACTTTATTCCAGTGAAAACCACCTATACAAGTGCGAAGTTGGCCAAGATATATATGTCCAGGATCGTATATCTGCATGGAGTTCCAAGAACCATCATGTCAGATAGAGGAACACAGTTTACTTCAAAGTTTTGGCATCAGTTACACCAGACCTTGGGTACGAGATTGGAGTTCAGTACAACATTTCACCCGCAGACAGAAGGTCGGACCGAGAGAGTTAACCAGATACTGGAAGATATGTTGAGAGCCTGTGCGCTAGATTATGGATCTAGTTGGGATGACAATTTGCCTTACGCAGAGTTCTCATACAACAATAGCTACCAAGCCAGTTTGAAGATGGCACCGTTCGAAGCTTTGTATGGACGCAGATGCAGAACACCGTTGATGTGGGATGAGGTAGGAGACCGACAGCAGTTTGGACCAGACCTAATCAAGGAGTCTGAGGAGAAGGTTAAACTGATTCGTGATAGACTGAAGATTGCTCAGTCCAGACAGAAGAATTATGCAGACTCGAAACGCAAGGAGGTAACTTATGAAATTGGAGACAGAGCATATCTGCGAGTATCACCCTTGCGAGGAGTGAAACGTTTTGGAGTTAAGGGAAATTAGCCCCGAGATTTGTAGGACCGTATCGTGTTTTGGAACGGATGGGAGAAGTTGCCTACAAACTAGAATTACCTGAAGGAATGTCAGGAGTTCACGATGTGTTCCACGTCTCACAGTTGAAGAAGTGTCATGCTGGGATGGCCGATGTACCGTTAAGAGATACAGTACCCTTGGAGGCAATTCAGTTGGACAGTGATTTTACTTATGAGGAGAAGCCAGTTAAGATTTTTGAGTTTGCCAGCCGAGTCACCCGCAGCAAGGTTATTAAGTTTTGCAAAGTTCAGTGGAGCCACCATACCGAGGATGAAGCCACCTGGGAACGATAGGATGATCTTCGCCAAGACCACCCACACCTATTCTCTAGCCAACCCGAATCTCGAGGGTGAGATTCATCTTAAGGGGGGTAGGTTTGTAACACCCCAAATTGTCAATTTGGAATGTTAAACATAGGTCATTCATGCATATCATATTTTATTGCATTCTCGTTCCGCAATCCTCGAAATCCTAAGCAACTCAAGGACCCTCGGAGAGAGTTGGGGATTTCCCGGTATTCATATTTGATTCCTATCAAATAATGAAACAAGGATTTTTTTTATTTTAATTATTTTTCTCTCCGAAAAAAAAATTCTCATATTGAAAATAAATGAGAGGAGATAATATGACTTCTCCAAAATAATTGAAATATTGGAGAAAAAATGTTAAAATCATTTATTTGAGTTTATTTGGATTTTATTCGCAATAGAAAAATTGCACGTTTCAAAATTGCATTTTAGGGCCAAGAAAATGTTCATCTCGTTCTAAATATTTATTTAGACGGTGAAAATTTGTTTTGGCATTTTTAGGTTTTTATTTTATTTTCTAGGATTTTATTTCCGTCGTGAAATTATTTTAAAAAACCCTCCATACCGACCGGGCCTAAGGCCCCACCGAGCCGAGCGGCCCGAGCCGCGCCGCCTTCCCTCAAGACGCCCGCTGCCGACTTCAGACGAGGAGTCCTAGCGGACTCACGCCCGCCGCCTTAGCCCCTCCTCCAAGCCGCCACCCCCTCCTTATATCGCCGCCGCCCCCCACCACCACCACCGCCCGCCGCCGCCCGCGCCGCCGCCGCCCGCGCCCGCCGCCCGCCAAGCAAGCCGCCGCCGCCCGCCGCCGCGCCGCGCCGTCGCCCACCGCCCATGAGCTACCACCTAACCCTGCCCGGAGCCCTCGCCGGAGATGCCGCGCCGGATCCAAGCCGCCGGTTTTTTAAAAAACCGTTCGGTTTTTTTAGATCGGTTCACCGGTTTTCCCGGTTCTTCTAATTAGCGGACGTTCGCCCGTACGTTCGTTTAAATGAACGGTTTTCTTCCGTTAGTTACAGATAACAAACGCTCGTTCGTTAGTCTGTTCGTCAGTTTTTCTTTATCGGATTTATCCACGATTATTTTCGCTCGCGATCTTTGATCTGATCTTAGTTTCTGTATATCTTTTCGCTCGTTAGTCGGAATCAGGTGATTCAAACGCCTAGAGATTCGTCTCGAGACCCTCTTTCTGTTTAATCAACTTAAACAAGATTTTGATACTGTAAAATTTGACCTTAGTTCAGATTAGTAAACGGATCTTGTTTCTTTCATCGTTTGAGTTTCGTTGCTCCGTTTGATTTGATTCTTTTTGCAAACCGGAGTTCTTAAGTTGAACTTTCTGGTCAACCTCTTTTATTTGAAGTTTTGCTTGTGCATCTTTGCTTGTTGCTTATGTATGTTATTGTTTGTTTGGGATAGAATTCCTGGAGTGCGAAGCGTGTTACTACGAGTCTCTAGGATTCGCGGATCGTCAGCAAGGCAAGTAACACATTGATCATACTCTTTTCATACCCAATCCCCAAACATTGCATGATTAGGATGTCATTAACTTGTGGGTTGGGAAGTAGTTGTTGAGGTAGAACCTATTGCCCTGTTACTATCAAACCCTTGGGAGTTACTTCTACGCGTTGCTTATATTGCTATGCTATGCTCGTAGACGTGGTTTGGGTTTGAGTGAATCCATGACAGATGTGAGATTGTTAATTAATGGTTCAACTTAAGGTGGCAACTTAAATTAACATCTGGGTGGATTGAGGCACCTGGAGAACCCAGTGTTGTCTGTTTTTTTGGAAATCCCGGGGTACCCTTGTGATCTTCCTATGGACCGCCACCCAGGCTTAAAGGGAACTGAGATGATTCATGCTAGAAACTTCCGTGTGTAGCCACAAGATATTATGGGATCTAGCATAGTTGAGTAAGTTACGTGAAGCTCTTGAAGAGGTAGATCAGTAGGTAGTGGGTTTTGTAGGTTTGGTATGGTCTACCCTGAGTAGGGAGTTAATGTTTCTGAAAGACTGTGTCTCGGTCATCCGTTTCTCGAACACCATGCAGTGCGAGAAATCCACGGAGGCGATCGAGTCTTGTGGGGAAAAGTGCGCAAACCTCTGCAGAGTGTACAATCTAATCATGGTTAGCCGTGTCCCCGGTTATGGACAATCTTGAGTATCTAGTACTTGGGTTATCACATGTATCTCATCGCTTTAATTAATATTGTTGGGTTGTTAATTACTTTAATTGGGATTGAGTTGGGGTTATACCTTCTCAATGTTTCAACCACCATGTTAGTGAAATAAAATCTATTCCTTTGTTGTAGGAAAAAATTGGCTTTTCGCAAAACTATAACCATAGAGTTTTCCACCAGCCAAATATGCATATAGTGATAGCATTATCCTATTCTTGCTCTACTGTGTTATATTGCCAGCATATTCCATGTGTTGACCCGTTTTCGGGTTGCAACGTATTATGTTGCAGACTTTTCAGACGAGGAGTAAGGTTCGTTAGGTCGTTGCTGTGCAGCTCAGCTATGCCGTTGGAGTTGATAGACTCACTTTATCTTCCAAGCCTTCCGCTATTATCGCATTAGATGGCTTTAAGCCATATTATTGTAATAAGTTCTCTTTTTTTGAGGCATTTGATGTAATAAGTGTGTGATTGCTACTCTGTTATATATCCTTGAGTCTTGTGTGTGTCAACATTCTTGATCCGAGGATGACTTTGAAGCACAGAGACTTGACCATCTGAGGTCGGGTCGCTACAAGCATTTATGACTTTAATTTATTCATCAGGAAAGCTATCATCAATAGGTAGTGGGTCATCAAGAACATTTTCTAACCTAGACAAGTTGTCTGCAACGGGGTTCTCAGCTCCCTTTCTATCAATAATATGCAAATCAAATTCTTGTAACAAGAGAACCCATCTAATAAGTCTAGGTTTAGCATCTTTCTTTTCCATAAGATATTTAATAGCAGCATGATCAGTGTCAATAGTTACTTTAGAATCAACAATATAACTTCTGAACTTATCACAAGCAAATACAACCGCTAAGAATTCCTATTCAGTAGTAGCATAATTTCTCTGGGAATTGTCTAGTGTTTTACTAGCATATTGAATAACATTTAATTTCTTATCAACTCTTTGCCCTAGAACAACACCTACAGCATAATCACTAGCATCACACATAATTTCAGAATTCCAATCAGGTGGCTGAACGATAGGTGCAGAGATCAATGCTTTCTTAAGTATTTCAAATGCTTCTACACAATCATCATCAAAGACAAAGGGTATATCTTTTTGTAATAAATTATTCAGAGGCCGAGAAATTTTGGAGAAGTCCTTAATGAACCTCCTATAAAAACCGGCGTGACCAAGGAAACTTCCTATACCTTTGATGTCCTTGGGACATGGCATCTTTTCAATAGCATCAACCTTGGCTTTATCAACTTCAATACCTCTTTCAGAAACTTTATGCCCCAAGACAATACCTTCATTGACCATTAAGTGGCACTTCTCCCAATTCAAGACAAGGTTAGTTTCTTCACATCTCTGCAAAACTCGATCAAGGTTGCTTAAGCAATCATCAAAAGAGGATCAATAGACGGAGAAATCGTCCATGAAAACCTCACAAATCTTTTCACAGAAGTCAGAGAATATAGCCATCATGCATCTTTGAAAGGTAGCAGGTGCATTACATAAACCAAAAGGCATACGTCTATAATTAAAAGTACCGAAAGGGCAAGTAAAAGTGGTCTTTGATTGATCATCAGCTGACACAGGTATTTGCGAGAAACCAGAATAACCATCTAGAAAGCAAAAATGTGTATGTTTGGGTAATCTTTCTAGCATTTGATCAAGAAAAGGTAAGGGGTAATGATCCTTTTTTAGTAGCTTTATTTAATTTGCAAAAATCAATTACCATCCTATAACCTGTAATAATTCTTTGCAGAATCAATTCATCTTTATCATTAGGAACGATAGTAATACCTCCCTTCTTAGGGACACAATGGACATGACTTACCCACTGACTATCAGCAACAGGATAAATTATACCTGCCTCAAGGAGCTTTAGTATTTCCTTTCTTACCACTTCCTTCATCTTAGGATTCAGACATCGTTGGTGATCACGAACTGGTTTGGCATCTTTATCCAAATTTATTTTGTGTTGACATAGTGTGGGACTAATGCCCTTAAGATCATCAAGAGAAAATCCAATAGCAGCACGGTGCTTCTTCAGAGTTTTCAATAATCTCTCTTCTTCATGCTCTGAAAGATTAGCACTAATAATAATAGGATATATATTTTTCTCATCAAGATAAGCATATTTAAGAGTATCAGGTAACGGTTTAAGCTCAAACACGGGATCACCCTTCGGTGGAGGAGGATCCCCTAGCATTTCAACAGGCAAATTGTGTTTCAGGATGGGTTCCTATTTAAATAATACTTCATCTATTTCCCTTCTTTCATTCATAAACATATCATTTTCATGGTCTAGCAAATATTGTTCTAAAGGATCACTAGGAGGTACGGCAATAGAAGCAAGACCAATAATTTCATCCTTACTAGGCAATTCCTCTTCACGGTGTTGTCTACGAAATTTAGAGAAATTAAACTCATGAGACATATCATCCAAACCAATAGTAACAATATCCTTTTCCCAGTCTATCCTAGCATTAACAGTGTTCAAGAAGGGTCTACCAAATATAATGGGACAAAAACTATCTTGTGGGGAACGAAGAACAAGAAAATCAGTAGGATATTTAGTTTTCCCACACAAGACTTCAACATCTCTAACAATTCCCATGGGTGAAATAGTATCTCTATTGGCAAGTTTAATTGTGACATCAATATCGTCTAGCTCAGTAGGTGCAATATCATGCATAATTTCTTTGTATAAGTCAATAGGTATTGCACTACCACTAGCACCCATATCACATAAGCCATGATAACAATGATCTCCTATTTTAACAGAAATAACAGGCATGCCTACCACAGGTCTATGTTTATCTTTAGCATAAGGTTTAGCAATTCTAGCAGTTTCATCACAGAAATGAATAACATGCCCATCAATATTATCAGATAAGAGATCTTTAACAATTGCAATATTAGGTTCAACTTTAACTTGCTCAGGAGGTGTATAGGTTCTAATATTGCTTTTATGAACCACAGTAGAAGCTTTAGCATGAACCTTCATTCTAACGGGGAAGGGTGGTTTCTCAACATAAGCAGTAGGAACAATAGGATCATTATAAGTGATAGTCTTTTCTTCAACTTTAATAGGTGCAGCTACTTTTACTTCTATGGGAGGATGATATTTAAACCACTTCTCCTTAGGGAGATCAACATGAGTAGCAAAAGATTCACAGAAAGAAGCTACTATCTCAGAGTCAAGTCCATACTAAGTGCTAAATTTACGGAAAACATCGGTATCCATAAAAGATTTAACACAATCAAACTTAGGTGTCATACCTGACTCCTTACCTTCGTCGAGATCCCAATCTTCAGAGTTGAGTTTAATTCTTTCCAATAAATCCCATTTCAATTCAATAGTCTTCATCATAAAAGAGCCAGCACAAGGAGTTTCGAGCATGGTGCGATTGTTATCAGAAAGCCGAGCATAAAAGTTTTGAATAATTATTTCTCTTGGGAGCTCATGATTTGGGCATGAATATAACATTGATTTAAGCCTTCCCCAAGCTTGAGCGATGCTTTCTCCTTCGCGAGGCCAAAAATTATATATATAATTGCGATCACGATGAACAAGATGCATAGGATAAAACTTTTGATGAAATTCCAATTTCAATCGTTTGTAGTTCCATGATCCCATATCATCACATAGCTTATACCATGTCAATGCATCTCCTTGAAATATAAAGGGAAGACCTTCTTATTAATAACATCATCGGGCACACCTTCAAGCTTAAATAATCCACAAACTTCATCCACATATATTAGGTGCTCATCAGGATGCTTTGTTCCGTCTCCTGCAAAAGGATTAGCTAGAAGTTTTTCTATCATACCGGAAGGAATCTCAAAGTAGACATTTTCATTTTCAGTAGGTTCCGTAGGTTGAGGAGCAACTCTTTGCTCTACTGGTCAGGGTGAAGATACCCCGAAAAAGCCCCTCAGAGGATTACTTTCCATAGTAACAAGTGACAGTAAATTTCAGCACACTATATAATTTTTTTCTTACCAAATTCCACCTACCAAAGGCGCTTCACTCCCCGGCCACGGCACCAGAAAAGAGTCTTGATGACCCACAAGTATAGGGGATCTATCGTAGTCCTTTCGATAAGTAAGAGTGTTGAACCCAACGAGGAGCAGAAGGAAATGATAAGCGGTTTTCAGCAAGGTATTCTCTGCAAGCACTGAAATTATAGGTAACAGATAGTTTTGTGATAGGATAATTTGTAACGAGCAACAAGTAACAAAAGTAAATAAAGTGCAGCAAGGTGGCCCAATCCTTTTTGTAGCAAAGGACAAGCCTGGACAAACTCTTATATAGATAAAAGCGCTCCCGAGGACACATGGGAATTATCGTCAAGCTAGTTTTCATCACGTTCATATGATTCGTGTTCGGTACTTTGATAATTTGATATGTGGGTGGACCGGTGTTTGGGTGCTGCCCTTACTTGGACAAGCATCCCACTTATGATTAACCCCTATTTCAAGCATCCGCAACTACAAAAGAAGTATTAAGGTAAACCTAACCATAGCATGAACCATGTGGATCCAAATCAGCCCCTTACGAAGCAACGCATAAACTAGGGTTTAAGCTTCTGTCACTCTAGCAACCCATCATCTACTTATTACTTCCCAATGCCTTCCTGTAGGCCCAAATAATGGTGAAGTGTCATGTAGTCGACGTTCACATAACACCACTAGAGGATAGACAACATACATCTCATCAAAATATCGAACTAATACCAAATTCACATGACTACTAATAGGAAGACTTCTCCCATGTCCTCAGGAACAAACGTAACTACTCACAAAGCATATTCATGTTCATAATCAGAGGAGTATTAATATGCATATAGGATCTGAACATATGATCTTCCACCAAATAAACCAACTAGCATCAACTACAAGGAGTAATCAACACTACTAGCAACCTACAGGTACCAATCCCAGACTTAGAGACAAGAATTGGATACAAGAGATGAACTAGGGTTTTAGAGGAGATGGTGTTGGTGAAGATGTTGATGGAGATTGGCCCCCTCCATATGAGAGGAGCATTGGTGATGACGATGGCGATGATTTCCCCCTCCCGGAGGGAAGTGTCCCCGGCAGAACAGCTCTGCCGGAGCCCTAGATTGGTTTCGCCAAGGTTCCACCTCGTGGCGGAGGAGTCTCGTCCCGAAATCTTGCATATGATTTTTCTTCAGACGAAAGACTTCATATAGCAGAAGATGCGCACCGGAGGGCCAACAGGGGGCCCACGAGGCAGGGGGCGTGCCCATGGGGTAGGGCGCGCCCCCCACCCTCGTGGCCAGTTGGAGACCCCCTGACGTGGATTCTTCTTCCAGTGTTTTTCATTATTTCCAAAAATAACTTTCGTGGGGTTTTAGGACTTTAGGAGTTGTGCAGAATAGGTCTCTAGTATTTGCTCCTTTTCCAGCCCAGAATTCCAGCTGCCGGCATTCTCCCTCCTTATGTAAACCTTGTAAAATAAGAGAGAATAGGCATAAGTATTGTGACATAATGTGCAATAACAGCCCATAATGCAATAAATATCAATATAAAAGCATGATGCAAAATGGACGTATCAGCTCTCGCTCGCACTGCTGTTGTGCTCTTGCTCTCAGTCCTCTGCCTGGTCTGCTCTTGCTCGCACTGCTGCTCTCGCTCTTGCTCTTGCTTGCGATGCTGCTCCGATTTCGCTACACTTCAGTCGACTGAATCGACTTTTGGGTCAGTTGATTTTCAGGGGGTGGGGGGCTCGCCAGAGTTAAGGAAGAACCAGCATAGAACGGGAAGGGGCTCACAGAGAGGTACCCACTATCTATCTTAGGGTTCGGGGTGGGGCGGTGGTCACCGACGGTGGTGGGGCGGTGGCGTGGGGATCGCCGTAGAAAAAGCTCGGCACGGGGCTACTGAGGATGGCACAGGCGGTGACGGACCGGCAGTGGGGAGTGTTTTAGGCGCTTGGGGGCGTGCACCGCCCGCCATGGACAATGGGGCGGCTGTTTGGCCGGTGGTGGCTGGCGGCTCAAGGGGGTGGAGGTTGAAGATGAACTGCATGCCCTTGATTTCGTATCCAACGGCTGCAAAATCGACTGAACAGAGATGAAAAAGTCAGTCGACTGACTTGTAGCCTCACCTCTAGTGCGTTCAGTTTTGACAGTAAAATTCAGTTTTTACAGCAAAATTCAGTTTCGACAGTTAAGTTCAGTTTTGATAGTTAAATTCAGTTTCAACAGTTAAGTTCAGAGATGAGCGGCTGATGTATACATCTAGCACTTTGTGGTTATGTATTTTACGTCATCTATTGGAGATGCTATTAGAATTCCACTCAGGTTAACGTTGTCTCTCTTGTCCTGCTTCAGCCTCGGCATCGTACAACTCACCGGAGTTGCTCCAACGACGAAACCCTCCATCACAGCGGAGCAGTACCTCGGGCTCCATCTCCAGACGCCTAAGATCTTCTTCCCCTCCTCCGACAGCCAAGTCAGCCGGAGCATCCTCACCGGCCAACCCAATCACGCTGAGATCGACATGGCTTCGCCAAAGAGGTTGTACACTTCTTGTGGTTTGACTTAATCTCACCATGCTTCTTTGCATCCTGTGATCTTCCAATTCTTGTGAACCAAACACCCAGATTGGCAAAAATCCTATGTTCTTAAATTCTCTGTTTTGCACGTGCATTCCTATCCTATTCCTGTCTATTTCCTATCCCTGCATTGTTAGAATCCTCAAATTCAAACAAGCCCTTACACAATTACTTCTATTACAAATATGTGTCAAAGAAAACCTTGTGTGGTTTGTCCTGCTCCTGCGGTGCTGTGTTCCACCCCAGCTCAGCTGCTCCAATGACGGAAGGGTTCACTGTTAGCTTAATCCAAACAATATTAGGTTTGCTAGCTTGATTAAGCTTAATAGTGATCAAGCTGGCCGGGTTATTAACTAGTAAGTTTGGATGTACGTGCGGTGTGGCTGGTTTGCACACCGTGTACTAGTGTGTCCTAGTCTATTTAGTAGTCTTAGTCTGTTTAGTAGTACTGTAGTAGTACTTGTCCGTGTGGGGTTTGAGTCCGTATTAGGTTAGTATGCTTGGTTGGGTGGCTGTGCATATATATGCACGTCACGCTGTGAGTTCTGTAACAGAGAAAACCAAAAAATAGAAATAAAGAGAAAAACAAAGGGAACGATACGGGCCCTTGGCTATCAGTTTTTGTGCGCGTGTTCATCGACTGATTTTTTGTGATCGATCCTGAGGGCGAATTTCCAACAATTGGTATCTAGAGCAAGGTCGAGGTGAAGCTGCGCTTGCCCCGGGGTGGCGACCCGATTAGCGCCTCGGGGCGGGTGATAAAGTCACTGGTGGGGCGACGAGGAGAAGCGGGCAATCCAGTCGTTGGTGCAGGGACGAGGAGGAGCGGATGATATAGTCGCTGGGTGGTGCAGCAACATGGAGGGCCGCACGGTAGTCGTTCGGCGGAGCGGCGACGAGAAGGCGGCGAGGACGCTGTCGCAAGCGAGGTGACGGTGATCATTGTTCGACGGAACTATCTGGAGGAGGGCGACAGGGTTGTCGTCGGCAAGGGATTGGTGATCGTTGATGGTTATAGAGGTGCAGAAGTTGCGACACCGAGGAAATCATCGAGATCATCGTTGGATGGTGCAAGATGGACATGGCGAAGCTGCAAGCCATCATCAAAGTGTGCAGATGAGTTCTTGTAAGGTGCGTCCAAGAGCTCAGATGTGTGAGTCTTCTACTTCAGTTGAGATACGTCACTGGCGGAGGAGAATTGAGAGTGAGAGCGGATGGAAAAAGGAAATTGTCCCTTGTGTTTTCGTTCATGATCAAGGAGTTCCGGTAAGTTCATATATAGTGAGGTTGATTTGCGCATATATGGCGAGTTGTGATGCTGTCAGACGGGAAGCGTCGTTTGGTAGGTTGTGTCACCAATGACAGCAAGGAGATGAAGATGTGGCGGGTGAAGAGATGTGTCTCCCCGTGCACTAGCAACCGACGAGAAGATGAAGATCAACGTAAAGATGGACGCGTACCAGTTAAGTTGAGTTCCTGCATGAGGTTATGTGTTTAGTCGTCATGTAGCACGCTAACATGTGGTAGCGTGGCTGGTAGTCCGCATAATCGTTGGTTTCAGTCTACAAGTCGGCATGAAAAAGAAAAGACGATGATGAAGTGGTGACCATCGTTGAAAGAAGAGCGAAGTTCTAGTCCAGTAAGTTGCGTCACCGGAGGCAGCCAGCCTGACAAGATGAACAGGTGGTCGTCTGCGCGTCCCGTCGAGTAAAAGGTCGGATGTTTGGATTAGGGGTGAATGTTAGCTTAATCCAAACAATATTAGGTTTGCTAGCTTGATTAAGCTTAATAGTGATCAAGTTCGGCGGGTTATTAACTAGTAAGTTTGGATGTACGTGGGGTGTGGCTGGTTTGCACGCCGTGTACTAGTTTGTGTCCTAGTCTGTATAGTAGTCTTAGTCTGTTTAGTAGTACTGTAGTAGTACTTTTCCGTGTGGGGTTTGAGTCCGTATTAGGTTAGTATGCTTGGTCGGCTGGTTGTGCATATATATTTGCACGTCACGCTATGAGTTTTGTAACAGAGAAAACCAGAAAATAGAAATAAAGATAAAAACAAAGGGCACGATACGGGCCCTTGGCTATCAGTTTTTGTGCGCGTGTTCGTCAACTGATTTTATGTGATCGATCCTGAGGGCGAATTTCCAACATTCACCACAGTAGGGATCCGCTCTCCAGACTATCTTTCGCCGCCTCAGATCTTCTTCCCCGCCGCCGGCAGCCACGACAACTGCATTACCATCATCAACTGAGCAGATGACCTTGAGGACTACACGGGTCTGCAAGAGAGGTTGCACTCTTCCGTGTCTGGTTACGTTATGCATCGCTTAATATGATGACATGCTACTTTATCGTCGTGTTCACCTATTAGACTCCAACTCAGGTCCAAACTTATGCTGAGACTTGAGTTTTTAAATGGTTGTGGGGTACATATTGGGGCAGCTATCAGTACTATCTGGTTAATCTCGGGTGTCTACTATGAGTTTCATGTTGGGTGCAAACAAACATTAAAGGAGCCATTATCTGTATTTTTTAACTAAAGCTATTATCTGCCTGCTATCATTGGTTTTGGGTCTATCCACAGTTTGCTACCTTCACTCTAGATTTGTGCATGCACTCCTTACATAATCTCACTATGTTTTATTCCTATGCATGTCAGTTATTGTACACAATGGAACTGAGCATGTAGAGCAAAAGAGACGAGCCTTGCGTGGCAATAAAATTTCATGCAGACGTCGCTCCATGGTGGGCGCAAAGGCAGCCCCCCTCCACCCATTTCGGATCGTAATAAAGAGGAAGATAATTGTTCTGAGCGGGATTCAGAAGCAGAAGACCACTCCTATTTACCCCATGAGGTCTTCGCTCTAACTAGGCATGCTGATGTTGGTAATACCATGCATATGGTGCCTTGCATTGCTTACTGTATACATCAGAGATGTCATCTGCTTAGTTTAGACATGCTTTGTGTCAATGCCATCTGTTTAATTTCTTTATCGTATATGTGAATCATGCAATGCCATCTAGTTTAGCCAGGCATCATATATGTGAATTTTGCAATGCCACTCTGGTTAGCCAGTCATCTTATATGTGAATTATATCATGACATCGTTTTTTATTACATGTTAAATTTGTCAACAATTTTAGTACATTCAATTACTCTTCCTGTGCATCAGCCATTCGGCACGGTCATGAAAAAATCTGGAGTGGAAACGAGGTCTTCGGAGCAGACAATGCTATCTGACGAAGCGCATGTCTTGCTAGTTATAGATAGCTCCTCAGAGGAGGATTCAGAGACAGATGACCAGTCCTATCCCCGAGGTGCATGCTCTAACTTGGCAGGGTTATGTTGCTCATATCGTGCGTATGGTATCTTGCATTGCTATGTCATTTGCTTAGTTTAGACATGATTTGTGTGAATGCCACCTTTTTAGTGTCTAATTACCATATATGTGAATTATGCAATGCCATCTTTTTGCAAGACATTATATATGTGAATTATGCAATGATATCTTGTTGCAAGGCATTATATATGTGAATTATGCAATGCCATGCTGTTTAGCCAAGCGTCATATATGTGAATTATATCATGTTGTACTTTTTTTGTATTTCTCATTGCTTTTGTCGAAAATGTTTGTATATTCAACTGCTCTTCCTATGCATCAGCCATTTGAATTGGTGATGGAGAAATCTGGAGTGGAAACAAGGTCTTCAGAGCAGACAATGCTACCTGGTGAAGCAGATATGTTGCTGGTTACAGATAGCTCTTCAGAGGAGGATTCAGAGGTAGATGACTAGTCCTATTATCCCCCTGAGGTGTATGCTCAAACTTGGCAGGGTTATATTACTCATATCATGCATATGTTGTATTGCAATGCTTAGTTTTTACATCATATACACGATATTGAATGCCATCTCCTTAGTTGACACATCATATAAGTGATTGCCCTCTGCTCACTTCCTTAGTATATAAATCATATATTTGAATTATATCATGCCATGATGTTTACATGGACAACATGTACCTGAATTATGGCATGCCAACCCATTTTCTAAAGACATAATATAGTTATATCATGTCATCCTGTTTACATAGTCATCATATTTTGAAGTATGTCATTCTATCCTGTTTAGTTAGACATCATACATGTGAAATTGTGTCATGCTATCCTATTTAATTAGCCCTCATATATTTGAAATTATGTCCTGCTATTCTATTTGGTTAGACAACATAAATGTGAATTATTTCATGCCTTGTTTTCTTCCCTACTATCCATTGCACCTGTCTATCTTTCAATGTATGTACATTCAATTACTTTTCTTGTTTATCAGCCATTTCAATTGGAGGGGGTGATGGCAGTATCTGTGGGAGTAAAAACATGGTATTTAGAAAAGATCATGCTACATGTCGATGGAGATAGAACCACGGTTGTACTTGCCCAAGAACCAGCCCCACCACACATAACCCAGACTCACGCAGATTGTACCCCTACCTAGTTGGACAGAGAACCAGCTACACCCCTTCTAACCCCAACCCCAGCAGATAGTAACCCAGTTCCCGTTGACACAGCACCGTCTCCACCACAAAGCACCCAAACACGAGCAGTTAGTAAGGCAACTGCAGTGCCCAAAGCACGAGGACCACCACTCCGAACCCCAAGTCAACGCTTAAAGCAGAAGAAGAATTGTTCTCAGGCCAGGTTCCGTAGCTATGGTTCATACTACTTTGCTCTTGCATCACTGTATTTACTCATACCAACTAATTTCAAATTTGAAGGATGCAATTGAAACTCCAATAGCGCAACAGGTATGTTTTAAACCTGTTTCTTTAACGTGTTTTCTGTTGTAACTTACTCTATGTTGATTTCAGTTTCAATTGAATAAACAGTTATGTTCTCATGCCATGCACATTACAAGTGTTGTTATTGCTGTGTAGTTTCCCACACTTATATTCTGTCTATGCTGCTTTGTCTTAAATAGATATGATTTGAACTATATCTATCTTGATTTGGCAACATAAACTAGAATGATATAGACCATACAGTGACCATACTACATAGATATATGTTTGTTTCATGCTGTTATCTGATGTCTACTATGCAACCTTCTTCTTCTAGACGTTTTTGGGCCTCCAAGTGCAGAGGTTTGTAGGACAGTAGCAAATTTCCCTCAAGTGGATGACCTAAGGTTTATCAATCCATGGGAGGCGTAGGATGAAGATGGTCTCTCTCAAACAACCCTGCAACCAAATAACAAAGAGTCTCTTGTGTCCCTAACACACCCAATATAATTGTAAATTGTATAGGTGCACTAGTTCAGCGAAGAGATGGTGATACAAGTGCAATATGGATAGTAGATATAGGTTTTTGTAATCTGAAAATATAAAAACAGCAAGGTAACTAATGATAAAAGTGAGCGTAAACTGTATTGCAATGCTAGGAAACAAGGCCTAGGGCTCATACTCTCACTAGTGCAAGTTCTCTCAACAATAATAACATAATTGGATCACATAACTATCCCTCAACATGCAACAAAGAGTCACTCCAAAGACACTAATAGCCGAGAACAAACGAAGAGATTATGGTAGGGTACGAAACCACCTCAAAGTTATTCTTTCCGATCAATCCATTGGGCTATTCCTATAAGTGTCACAAACAGCCCTAGAGTTCATAGTAAAATAACACCTTAAGACACACATCAACCAAAACTCTAATGTCACCTAGATACTCCAATGTCACCTCAAGTATCCATGGGTATGATTATACGATACGCATCACACAATCTCAGATTCATCTAAAGAGTGCCCCAAAGTTTCTACCGGAGAGTCAAGACGAAAACGTGTGCCAACTCCTATGCATAGGTTCATGGGCGGAACCCGCAAGTTGATCACCAAAACATACATCAAGTGAATCACGTGATATCCCATTGTCACCACAGATACGCACGGCAAGACATACATCAAGTGTTCTCAAATCATTAAATACTCAATCTGATAAGATTACTTCAAAGGGAAAACTCAATCGATTACAAGAGAGTAGAGGGGGAGAAACATCATAAGATCCAACTATAATAGCAAAGCTCGCGATACATCAAGATCGTATCACCTCAAGAACACGAGAGAGAGAGAGAGAGAGAGAGAGAGAGAGAGATCAAACACATAGCTACTGGTACATACCCTCAGCCCCGAGCGTGAACTACTCCCTCCTCGTCATGGAGAGCGCCGGGATGATGAAGATGGCCATAGGTGAGGGTTCCCCCCCTCAGGAGTCTTGGAACAGGGTCCCAATTGGTTTTTGGTGGCTACAGAGGCTTGCGGCGGCGGAACTCCCGATCTATTCTGTTACCAGATGGTTTTAGGGTATATTGGTATATATAGGAGGAAGAAATACGTCAGGGGAGCCACGAGGGGCCCATGAGGGTGGAGGGCGCGCCCAGGGGGTGGGCGGGCCCCCCCTGCCTCGTGCCTTCCTCGTTGCTTCCCTTGCGCACACCCCAAGTCTTCTGGATTGCTTACTTTCCAAAAATAACTTTTCCGAAGGTTTCATTTCGTTTGGACTCCGTTTGATATTCCTTTTCTGCCAAACACTGAAACAAGGAAAAAACAGAAACTGGCATTGGGCTCCGGGTCAATAGGTTAGTCCCAAAAGTAATATAAAAATGCATAGTAAAGCCCATAAAACATCCAAGATGGATAATATAATAGCATGAATACTTCATAAATTATAGATACGTTGGAAACATATCAGCATCCCCAAGCTTAATTCCTGCTCGTCCTCGAGTAGGTAAATGATAAAAGAAAGAATTTATGAAGTGTGAATGCTAACAGGTGCACAAGTTTGATCAATGATAATTTCAATCACCTTTTCTAGCATCATTATATGTCATAACAGTAGCTCATATCATAAAACTTTGCATGATCAAGTAACAAACTATTCACATGTTAAAGTATAGATCATAAACTTTCTTGAAAACTAACAAACCGTGTTATTAGTCATCTAACAATTGCAATTCATCTTATTTTCTAGAAGAGTCTATGTCAGAGCTTTGATTCAGCAAACTTCACATACTCAACTATCCTTTAGTCTTCCATGATTGCTACCACTCAAAGCATATTTTTAGAACAAATAGTATTCACCGAACACAGAGAAAGATAGGGGCTTAATGCTTCGCCTCCCAACCTTTTACCCCAGGGGTAATGTCAACAGTAATAATTCATGCTCAAATATATTTGAATGGCCATATATGCCTAGATCTTTCCATCACATGATGCTTGCCAACTAAAGAGTAGGTTGGAATGAGAAGGAATACTACTGACTCTTGCATAAAAGTAAAAGATAGGCCCTTCGTAGAGGGAAGCAGGGATTTGTAGAGGTGCCAGAGCTCGAAGCAAAAACAGAGATGAAAATAATTTTGAGAGGTATGCTTTCATTGTCAACATAACGACCAAGACTTCCCAATATCTTCCATACTAAATACATTATAGGAGGTTCCCAAACAGAAAGGTAAAGATTTTACTCCCCCTCCACCAACAATCACACTCCACGGCTTGTCCGAAACAACGGGTGCTGTCCAACTATCAACAATCCTGGGGGAGTTTTGTTTAAATTATTTGCGAATTTGTTTTTGATCTTTTGATCATAGGACTGCGCATCCCAGTTACCAGCCATTTTCTCATGAATGATGAGCGGAGTCCACTCATCGTGACAATAACCCACCTAGCATGGAAGATACTGCTAGCCCCTAGTCGCTACATGAGCGATTCGGGCATACAAAACAGATTATTATTTGAAGATTTAGAGTTTGGCACATGCAAATTTACTTGGAACGGCAGGTAAATACCGCATATAGGTAGGTATGGTGGACACTCATGGAATAAACTTGGTTCAAGGAATTTGGATGCACAAGCAGTATTCCCGCTTAGTACATATATTTTGGCTAGCAAAGGATTCTAAATAGCAAGCACCACATGTTAGAGGATCCATAACAATATAACTTCTATACAAATATACCCAAGCATAACTCATTATGTTGTCTTCCTTGTCCAACTTCAATTAATTTGCTCAGGTTTGAAAGTAATTAATGGGGCTCACAATCATAGAAGATGTCCAAGATAGTATTGTATGTGAAATCTCTCTTCCTTCAATATTCTTTCATGAATTGTTCAAGTGACCAATACAATGTTTGCTAACTTTCAATAAATTTACCACCTCTACTTCTTATAGGTGAAGTCATTACTCCCCATGGGATAAGCATATGAAACATATATAATTTCAGATTTGTGATATTCAAATCATTCAACTATTTACTCATAGGATATAAGTGAAACACATGAGTAAATGACAAACTACTCCAAAAAGATATAAGTGAAGATCAATGAGTAGTTAAATAATTATGTAGCTTTGTGAAGACTCTCTCTCATTTAATAATCTCAGATCTAGGGATATTATTCAAACAGCAAGCAAAACAAAATAAAACTACATTTCAAGGATAGACTAATCATGTGAAGAAGCTAAAACTTAGGCTCAACCAATACTAACCGATAATTGTTGAAGAAGAAAGGTGGGATGCCTACCGGGCATCCCCAAGCTTAGATGCTTGAGACTTCTTGAAATATTATCTTGGGATGCCTTGGGCATCCCCAAGCTTGAGCTTTTGTGTCTCCTTAATTCCACTCATATCACGGACTTCCTATATCTCAAAAGCTTCATCCAGACAAAACTCAACAAGGACTCGTGAGATAAGTTAGAAACCAATGCAAAAACCTTATCATACTCTACTGTAGAAAATCACTAAAATTATTATTCAACATTGCATACTAAATTCCTCTACATATTTAATAGTCCTATCCTCAAATAGGATCATTAAACAAGCAAACATATGCAAACAATGCAAACATAACAGCAATCTGCCTAAACAGGACAGTCTGTAAAGAATGCAAGAGTCATCATACTTCCCTAACTCCAAAAATTATGAAATAAAATTCCCACTGTAGTGAATTTATCAGATCTTAATATACAAAAGGTTTCAACATTTTATCACATGCTGACTTTTCTAGGGAATTTTTGCAACAGCGGTAAACTTTCTGTTTTGAAACAGCAACATGTATACTTGCAAAATAAGCATGGTAAAGGCTATCCTTGACATTTTTATTGAAATAAAAGATGCAAAACATTGTTCTAGATAACAGCAAGAAAATACTAACAAAAGAAAATGACGCTCCAAGCAAAACAAATATCATGTGGTGAATAAAAATATAGCTCCAAGTAAAGTTACCGATGAACGAAGACGAAAGAGGGGATGCCTTCCGGGGCATCCCCAAGCTTAGGCTCTTGGTTGTCCTTGAATATTACCTTGGGGTGTGTCGTGGAATTATCACGGAAGATGTCCTTAGTGTGAGGACTTAGTCGCGAGGCCAACACATCTATGTAGTAGCTTGAGAGGGGTTGATCGGGACAAGAGACGCGACACACAATACAAGGATTTAGACAGCTTCGGGCCCCGGGAAACATCATCCGGAATAGCCCTACATGCTGTTTGTGGCTAGGTCTCATTATGCTCATGAGAGAGTTGCCGCATAAGCCGGATTTCCTCTTAGATGTGTCTAGCCCTAAAGATTGTTTCTTGCCCAGCCCCCCTCTTGGGGAGCCCTGCCCCTCCTTATATAAGTTGAAGGGGCGGCTTACATGTAGAGTCCTATTAGGATTAGAACTAACTTATTCTCTATTACAAGTCGGATACAAGTACGGGTCTTGCTTCCTCATGCCTTCTATCTTAAGCCGGCCCACCATAATATGAGCCGGCCTACTGGGCCTTGGGCCTAGTCCTCTATGTGACCCGCCGTCTGGGTCATCCGTGAGTCATCTGACCAGTGAGCCGCCAGTCCTCCGGCGGGTCATCGGTGAAATGCCAAGTCCGGTGGGGTCATACTTCCGGCCGGGTCATACCGCGGGGTATATCCCCGACATTAGCCCCCAGTTTAATTTGGATTTATCCATGTTAAACTAATCCTGTAAAACAAACACAAGAACAACTTTGAGAGATTGTGTTCGGGTTAAAATTCTTATGCATGACACGATCATCATTAATTCGTTGTGCTACGGGTTAAATATTCTCTGAGACGGGACCTGATTATCCTTAAGTCCAATTGTCATTTCCTTCATCTAGAAAATCCAGGTCAAATAAGCTAGCTTCATACTCAATTTGCTGATGTTGGTTTCTCACGAGAAAAATATTATGAAGAAATATCCACTTGAGTCGGCTTCCAAGGTGCGGGTTAAATAATTTTGGTCTTCAAATACTCATCGATATTCAGCGGCTTGAAGATGTAAAACTTGCGGTTTAGCATTACCAAAACTGCGGATTATAAAGCAGGCGATCTGGGTCATAATTGTTGTTGACACGGTTTATGTAATTGATCCTCTGATTTGCTCAAAACTGATAATTTGAAGATTTTTCTCCTTATATCCATATTACCTGTAGCCCCCAAGTCTTGAGTAGAACAAAGTGATGGTTTAAGACTTGCTCCAATAAATGTTGCAACCTTGAAGAAATCCGCTTATTCATCTCAATCATATAAACTGAATATTACACACATGTAGCCGCCAAGTGTCGGGTTGTCATGCTTGCGACAACACTGGGACTTGTAATTGCTTTATGCTCATGAAAATTTCAACCAGTGTAGCCCCCAAGGGCCGGGTCATTGTGCAATAATGAGCAGGGACTTTGTAGATATAACCATGTAAATTTGAACAGCAATGTGTAGCCCCCAAGGGCCGGCTTAGTAAAATAATACTGAGCTGGGACTTTGTATATAATTGACAATAACATCATATAATATAGTCTCCACCATGGGGCTTGACCCCACGTCCACAAGGTTAAGAGCTTTGTACTCCACCAACTGAATAGTGGACCGTTCAATATAATGGATTAATGCTTGTGTACCTTGAATTTTTGACAGGAGCAATTGGTAGCCCCCAAGGGCCAGCTCATTTAGAATGTGATGAGTCGGGTCTTCAGTAAGTTGAGCAAAAATGACTTTGCATTAGCCCCAAGTACCATGGTGCATCTTTGGCGGTGACATGGGACTTGCATATTTGATATAATCCCAATCTGAATAATATAGCCCCCAAGTGTCGGGTCGTAAGCCTGCAGCGACTCGGGACTATTCCTTCCATTGTAGAATAAATCATATCCATTGATAAAAATAATAGCCGTTGCGCTAAAACGACTTTGAAAACCTCAATCATAACACTGGTTACTGATAATCACAATAGAAATCCAGCCATGTTGGCTATTCGAGATTTGAATAATACAATCTGGTATAAAAACCTCAATCATTCAATATCATCATGAAAATCCAGCCAGTTTTGGCTATTAAAGATTTGAATACCTCATCGGTTGACAAGTAAATCAACCTGGCGGCTCTTAGCCGATGACGACTTAATGCGCATTCATTGTGAGCCGGAATTTTTGTAACCCTGTGGCCTATAGCCCTTGAGAAAATCAATAATTGATAACCCTTTTGAGACACCAATTTCGGTGATGAGCTTGGTGAAGCATTTATATAAGTCATAATTCGCAAATCCTGCACGAGTTTAAACAACATATGCCTGGCGACTTAACATCAAGGGCGAGGCGGGTAACCACCAAATGTAGTCTTAACCTGCACACAAGTAGATCACAAGAACCCTTGGCGGTTTACGCAGTATGGTCATAATACCTCACATATAACCTTTGTGATATTGAATTTGTACTGCGGTTTACATGACCTGTGCGATGAAGGGTGATAACCCAATCTTTAGAAGCCAATGCTTCCACATAGATGATGATTGTCATAAGTGGCGACTTATAGTCAAAAGTCAAGCCGGGTTAAGCATAAAACACTTATATACATTTGAGATATAATCCAAAAAGGTCTCAAGTCAAACCCAAAATTGTTACAAAAAGACTTTAAAACTTAAGGCTTGATTAGTATCGATCGAAAACCGTTCAAAGGGTTGAGCTAAGATTGAATACGATCATATAGCCCCAGTGGCTTTGGCGTTGCCGATCAAGAGGGTACCGACAGCTATGTTCTCTTTGGTTCGAATACGACCTATGTTTGAACAGGAAGCCCCCAAGTGACCTTGAGAGTTGTTTAACGACGCTGATTTGAATACGATCCACGTCGGACCCAAAAGAGGTTAAGCTATGATTCAGATACGATCAAGAAGCCCCCTAGTGAGTTTGGCAGTGTGCCGATCAAAAGGGTTTCGACAGCTATGTTCTCTTTGGTTTGAATACGACCTATGTTTGAACAGGAAGCCCCCAAGTGACCATATATTAGCATTGCACCGATCAAGAGGGTATCGACAGCTATGCTCGATGAGCAGGAAGCCCCCAAGTGACCATAATAAGATAAACCGTAAGGCAGGATACCTATGTTTGAACCGCGCATCATGGCAGCAAGTTCTTTTTGGCAACCTTTAATTTTTCTTAGAACTCGAACTTGCGAGATATTAATTCTTTTTGAACCGGAACTTTAAACCGGATTTGAAAGCTTCAAAAATTTGTGAGGGACAAATTTACCTTGAGCCGGATTTTGAACCAGATTTGAGAGCTTCAAAAATTTGTGAGGGACAAATTTACCCTGGGTCAGCTTTTGAACCGGATTTGAGAGCTTCAGTGTTTTGTGGGAGAAAGATGTCTCTTGAACCGGATTTTAAACCAGAGTCCTTATTTTGAGCCGAAAATCTTCTGACGGCTTTTAAATTTTCATCGATCTAGCAGTAATCTCCGGGGCCCGGGTTATTTTTCCTTTCAATGACCCGGAGTTCTTGAATTCATTGAAACCGGCTAATTTTGCCGAGTCATACCATTGTAGCCCCCGAGTCTCAAGACGACTCGAGGATTTGGCTTGAGATTCTCCATATTTGACCATAGCAGAAGGTATACATCATTGGCGTTGATAGCGCGATGTGAATCCACAGAAGGTTGAGGTGACTACGGCGGGTTATAAATGATCCCGTATGAGCCATGTTAGCAACTCGGCCAATGGTTCCTTCCAACTGGTTGTTTGAAGTTAACCAAACCGTAGTGGCGGTGACTTGTGCACCTACCCATTGGGCCATCCAGTGCAGACGGCGGCTGATAATATATGATAATTTTCCTCCAATTTGTTGGAAGAAAACCGGGCTTCCCAAGTAGTGACTTACTCATACTCAATAAACAGCTCATCCAGAAAAGGGTGGCCCGGTGTGTTGATGTAGACCAGGCCGTGAGAGACGGTCGGTAAAGACGACCGCCGCATCAGAGGCGGCTCAGACGGATGAATCGGCCGCGGTGCTGTAAACCGGTGCAGGCGAGTCAACCACGTCGTTTTGATGTAGTGAACAATTGTCCTGCATCAACAATATTGCAAACCAAGGCAAAGATAAACTGCTCTTTGAAAAAAATAATATGTGCCAATAAAATATATTTAAAATGGATATCACCTGAAGTGTCAGGCCAGAAATAATCCGCCATGAAGTTGATGATCACTAGGTTAAGTTGAAATCACTCACGGGTGAGTCGGCCGCGGGAGCAGACAGATGAATCAGCCGCAGCGTTTGTAAGCCGGTGCGGACGGCGAAGTCGTCCTCCTTTTGTAAGCCGGCGTGGTTGCGAGAGGCAGCCCGCGGCGTTATAAGCCGGTATTTGTCGCGAGAGACAGCCACGGTGTTTAAGCCGGCCGTGATCGCGAGGCGGCCACAGCGTTATAAGCGGTCGGGAGACCATTGAGTAACGACGACCACTGTGCCAAAAGATGTTGGCATGCCTCCGTCTCCGTGGTATAATATCACTTTTGTCATAAATAATTGCCCCGCATAAAATATTACAGACGGAATAACTGTTCACGCAGACAGATTATTATTCTGAGGAAATAGATAGGATGGGTATCACGATGTTTTGTCGGGTGAGCGTGCATACTGGCGTTCAATAATGCTGGATCAGTTCGTGTCCTCGCGCTGCCTCTTTTTTTATCTAGGAAACCACGCCATGCAACGCTGGATAATTATTGAGCGCTTGCTGACCCTATCAAAAACCCTGGCGAAACGGCATCCGGCTCGACGAGTTCTCCTTCTCCGGGTCATAGTTGATTTGTAGAACCTATGTCCGCATAGCATTAAACCGACGGCGACGACAGATCACTTTTTACCAGCGGCTTGCACAGACATCTACCAAAGAAATACTCCGGCCGCTTGGTTACTCCCTCGATCTGTGTGCCTACTGAACTTCTTGCTGTCCTTTCTTTCTTCAGATATCTACAGATCAACTTGGCCATCACATGGCAGAGTGCTAATTGAAATAGTACCATTGCTACTTGTTGGCTCTTCCCATTATTTTGCAGGTTTCACGTGAGGATACGACAGCTGGCCTGACCCCTTGTATGCATGGGTGCCTAACTTGGTTGATCGGAAAAATCTGAACCTATGGACCGTCCATGTCCGCGTCGTGGCTTCCCACGTCATAGTAGATAATGGAGTAATAGTTGATGACTCGGTTTTAGTCTTCATGAAAGGAATCAATCTCCGGTAAAATCTGGAGTTGTGTCTGGAAGGAAACAAATAGCCGCCTTGGAACTTGAATCTGCACATTGCAGCAGCAACTCTCGGATTCATCTCTGACTTGCAATTGCACGGACCCTTTTCTTTTGTCTGATCTCAACTCTTTTGGTCTTGGCTTTTGTTCCTGGCGCCTTGCACTAAAATTGATCTAGCTCAGATTTCTTAATTGAACAAGGAACAAAGCCAGTCGGTCTCAGCGTTGCACGGTGCAGCAGTGGAAATTTATCTCCTCTCAGATCCGACTTGCAAAGGCGGCGGCTCACGGCGCAGCCCTAAATTTTAACTTTTAAACCTCATCGGTCATGAATCTGGTCCGATGAACTTGAAGTTAACGCAGATCCTTTCAAACCAGCTCTCCTTCATCCGGAAAATTGTGAACTCTCGATCCCTGGAAAGATCCCTCCAAGAACTCAACACCACCGTGCGCAGGCCCCACGGTGGGCGCCAACTGTCGTGGAATTATCACGGCAGAAGTCCTTAGTGTGAGGACTTAGTCGCGAGGCCAATGCATCTATGTAGTAGCTTGAGAGGGGTTGATCGGGACGAGAGACGCGACACACAAGACAAGGATTTAGACAGCTTCGGGCCCCGGGAAACATCATCCGGAATAGCCCTACATGTTGTTTGTGCCTAGGTCTCATTATGCTCATGAGGGAGTCGCCGCATAAGCCGGCTTTCCTATTAGATGTGTCTAGCACTAAAGATTGTTTCTTGCACCGCCCCCCTCTTGGGGGGCCCTGCCCCTCCTTATATAAGTTGAAGGGGCGGCTTACATGTAGAGTCTTGTTAGGATTAGAACTAACTTATTCTCTATTACAAGTCGGATACAAGTACGGGTCTTGCTTCCTCGTAAATGAAATATTCCTCATGCCTTCTGTCTTAAGCCGGCCCACCATAATATGAGCCGGCCTACTGGGCCTTGGGCCTAGTCTTCTATGTACCCGCCGTCGGGGTCATCCGTGAGTCGTCTGACCAGTGAGCCGCCAGACCCGTGAGTCGCCAGTCCTCCGGCGGGTCATCGGTGAAACGCCAAGTCCGGCCGGGTCATACTTCCGGCTGGGTCATACCGAGGGGTATATCCCCGACAGGGTGCCTTGGGAATCCCCAAGCTTAGGCTCTTGTCACTCCTTATTCCATAGTCCATCAAATCTTTACCCGAAACTTGAAAACTTCAGAACACAAAACTCAACAGAAAATCTCGTGAGCTCCGTTAGCGAAAGAAAACAAAACACCACTTCAAGGTACTGTAATGAACTCATTCTTTATTTATATTTGTGTTAAACCTACTGTATTCGAACTTCTCTATGGTTTATAAACTATTTTACTAGCCATAGATTCATTAAAATAGGCAAACAACACACGAAAAACAGAATCTGTCAAAAACAGAACAGTCTGTAGTAATCTGTCACTAACACAAACTTCTGGAACTCCAAAAATTCTACCAAAATAGGAAGACCTATACAATTTGTTTATTGATCTGCTTCAATTGGAATCAATATTTTATCACGTTCTGGTGATTTTTAACAATTATTTTTGTGAACAGAAAGTTTCTGCAATTTTCAACAAGATCAAATAACTATCATACAATAAGATCCTATAGGTCTTACTTGGCACAAATACTAAATAAAAAATAAAACAACACCTAAGAGGAAGCTATATGGATTATTTATTCCTAAATCAAACCAAAAAGCAAAAAAACTAAAATAAAATTGGGTTGCCTCCCAACAAGCGCTAACGTTTAACGCCCCTAGCTAGGCATGATGATTTCAATGATGCTCACATAAAAGATAAGAATTGAAACATAAAGAGAGCATCATGAAGAATATGACTATCACATTTAAGTCTAACCCACTTCCTATGCATAGGGATTTTGTGAGCAAACAATTTATGGGAACAATAATCAACTAGCATAGGAAGGCAAAACAAGCATAACTTCAAAACCTTAAGCACATAGAGAGGAAACTTGATATTATTGCAATTTCTACAAGCATATGTTCCTCCTTCATAATAATTTTCAGTAGCATCATGAATAAATTCAACAATATAACCAGCACCTAAAGCATTCTTTTCATGATCTACAAGCATAGAAAATTTACTACTCTCCACATAAGCAAAATTCTTCTCATTCGGGATAGTGGGAGTATAATAAGAGACTTGAATACAATAAATTGTTTCCACATTAAATGAGTAATGTTCAGAAAAAGGGTAATCATAATCATGACAAGGTTTATAAATATAATCATCACTACTTTTTATAGCATAAGTTACGTCACAATAATCATCATAAGTAGCAACTTTGTTCTCATCATAATCAATTGAAACCTCTTCCAAGATAGTGGAATCATTACTAAATAAAGTCACGACCTCTCCAAATCCACTTTCATAATTATCATAATAAGATTCAACATCCTCCAAAATAGTGGGATCATTACTTCCTAAAGTTGACACTCTTCCAAACCCACTTTCATCAATATAATCATCATAAGTAAGAGGCATAACGAGATCATCATCAAGTGCATCATCTTCCACAATTATTTTTGATTCATTTTCATGAGGCACGACAATAATAGGAGCAACATTATTTGGGAGAGATATCTTTTTACCTCTCTTACTTTTTCTTTTCTTCTTCTTCACCACATCATGTGTGGGTTCAATCCTCTTTTTGGAGCTCCTTATTAATGAGATTGGTTGAATAGAAGGCTCCTCCTCGTTACCTGATTCATCATAAGAAATAATAGGAGGATATTGGGAAGTCTCTTCCCTTTCATTAGTATTCTCTTCATCTTCTATTTGTTTTCTTTTCTTTATGTAGTTGTCAATATAAGGATTTTCAATACAATTCACCGTGCAATACATATAAATTTCCTCTAGATCAAAATGAAGAACTCTATCAAGGGCAAATTCTGGAATAACCTTAGTTATACGTTTCATTTCTTTATAACCCAAGAGCAAACTAAGTTCATTATGATGTGCAAGGGAAATCAAGTCATCACAATTTTTGGACACGATACGATCACGAAACAATTTGCATTGGGTACTGAAATGGTCATGTTCATTGCAAAGTTCACAAGTACGGCTAAGAAAATTTAAATTTTCAGCACAAACATCTAGCCTTTCTTGCAAAAATTTAGTTTCTAAATGCTTATGCCTCTTGCAATATCTATCTTCCCTATTTGGTGTGTACTTGCAAACCCAATGCACTCCACAAAAATTGACATGCTTATAAGAGATATTTTCATCATGACTAGTGCAATCATCATTAGTACTATGGATATTCAAGGAGTTCATACTAACAACATTGCAATCATGCTTATCATTCAAGGATTTAGTGCCAAACATTTTAATGCATTCCTCTTCTAACACTTTGGCACAATTTTCCTCCCCATCATACTCACGGAAGATATTAAAAAGATGAAGCGTATCAGACAAACTCAATTCCATTTTTTTGTAGTTTTCTTTTGTAGACTAAACAACTTATAAAACAAGAAACTAAAAGATTCGATTGCAAGAACTAAAGATATACCTTCAAGCACTCATCTCCACGGCAACGGCGCCAGAAACTGCTTGATGTCTACTACACAACCTTCTTCTTGTAGACGTTGATGGGCCTCCAGGTGCAGAGGTTTGTAGGACAGTAGCAAATTTCCCTCAAGTGGATGACCTAAGGTTTATCAATCTGTGGGAGGCGTAGGATGAAGATGGTCTCTCTCAAACAATCCTGCAACCAAATAACAAAGAGTCTCTTGTGTCCCCAACACACCCAATACAATTGTAAATTGTATAGGTGCACCAGTTCGGCGAAGAGATGGTGATACAAGTGCAATATGGATAGTAGATATAGGTTTTTGTAATCTGAAAATATAAAAACAGCAAGGTAACTAATGATAAAAGTGAGCGTAAACGGTATTGAAATGCTAGGAAACAAGGCCTAGGGTTCATACTTTCACTAGTGCAAGTTCTCTTAACAATAATAACATAATTGGATCACATAACTATCCCTCAACATGCAACAAAGAGTCACTCCAAAAACACTAATAGTGGAGAACAAACGAAGAGATTATGGTAGGGTACGAAACCACCTCAAAGTTATTCTTTCCGATCAATCCATTGGGCTATTCCTATAAGTGTCGCAAACAGCCCTAGAGTTTGTAGTAAAATAACACCTTAAGACACACATCAACCAAAACCCTAATGTCACCTAGATACTCCAATGTCACCTCAAGTATCCGTGGGTATGATTATATGATATGCATCACACAATCCCGGATTCATCTAAAGAGTGCCCCAAAGTTTCTACCGGAGAGTCAAGACGAAAACGTGTGCCAACCCCTATGCATAGGTTCATGGGCGGAACCCGCAAGTTGATCACCAAAACATACATCAAGTGAATCACGTGATATCCCATTGTCACCACTGATACGCACGGCAAGACATACATCAAGTGTTCTCAAATCATTAAAGACTCAATCCGATAAGATTACTTCAAAGGGAAAACTCAATCCATTACAAGAGATTAGAGGGGGAGAAACATCATAAGATCCAACTATAATAGCAAATCTCGCGATATATCAAGATCGTATCACCTCAAGAACACGAGAGAGAGAGAGAGAGAGAGAGATCAAACACATAGCTACTGGTACATACCCTCAGCCCCAAGGGTGAACTACTCCCTCCTCGTCATGGAGAGTGCCAGGATGATGAAGATGGCCACCAGTGAGGGTTCCCCCCCCCTCCGGCAGGGTGCCGAAACAGGGTCCCGATTGGTTTTTGGTGGCTACAGAGGCTTGCGGCGGCGAAACTCCCGATCTATTCGGTTACCCAATGGTTTTAGGGTATATTGGTATATATAGGAGGAAGAAATACGTCGGGGGAGCCACGAGGGGCCCACGAGGGTGGAGGGCGCGCCCAGCGGAGTGGGCGCCCCCCCTGCCTTATGCCTTCCTCGTTGCTTCCCTTACGTACACCCCAAGTCTTCTGGATTGCTTTCTTTCCAAAAATAACTTTTCCGAAGGTTTCATTCCGTTTGGACTCCGTTTGATATTCATTTTCTGCGATACACTGAAACAAGGGAAAAAACCAAAACTGGCACTGGGCTCTAGGTCAATAGGTTAGTCCCAAAAGTAATATAAAAGTGCATAGTAAAGCCCATAAAACATCCAAGATGGATAATTAGCATGAATACTTCATAAATTATAGATACGTTGGAGACGTATCATTATCCTGTCCACCTTACTACTGAACTGGTTTACCAAAATGAGTTTCATATACTACATTGCAAACATGTGATGTGTTTATTTGTTTCTCCTTTAGAACGCGGATAAAATATTGGAGAAGAGTACCCCGTTATGCAATGGTAAAGGAAGTAATGCAGATCAGGTTCAAGATAGTGAGACATCCCTGTTGTTCTCCAAGAAAGCTAATAAAAAATATATTGAAGACACTGAGACAATCCCAAAGTCCTGTCTTGATGTAGTGTTCGAGTTACTGGCTACTACAGCTGGCACCAGCTCTTCGAACTCGCTGCCTGAATCAGTTCGGCTTCTTGAGTCTCAACTTCAAGTTGAAAGACATCGATCGATGTTATCGACGATGTGAAGCGAAGGACCGAGGAAGTGCTGCAGAATTCAGATGCATACTTTACGGTGCAATGACAAGTCTTTGGAGGATTTAAGCGCCAAACAAGAGAAAGTTAATAAGCGTGCTAAGCATCTTGCCAGCATTATGGGTACCCAAGATATTGTTTCTTGAGCTCTTCTGAAGTGGTTTCAGTTCTGGACTTATTTTGCTGCGGCGTTTATATGCTGCTTTGTTCCCTATATTTGCACTTGTGGCGAACTTTGATGCCCAGTGGATGTAATATGTGTAATAGCCGTGATAGCCTAGCGTAAGTTGCTTGCTTATTTATTTCCTTTGTCTTGTTTATTTGTTTTGTTGTAGTCAGTGCAGTTATTTTTCCGCGGTTTGCTAGTGGCCGGAATAACCTATTTTTTAAAACTAGGCCACATTAACAATAGGCTACATATTTACTATAGTTAACATGGGCCTCCTACGGGCCGTAGAGGCCTTCTACGGGGCATAGACACAATGGGCCTTCTACGGGCCATATCATCAATGGGCCTTCTACGGGTCGTATGATCGGTTGGCCAAACATGGGCCAATAACAGACCACATTATGGTCGTAAATGGGCTAGAGTTGAAATCGTCCATTCATGGGCCGACCATAACGGGCCTTCGTTAATAGGCCATATTTGATGACGCTATGAAAACGGCCCAACGTATTAAAGGTCCACAAACGGGCCGACTGTAACCACGGGCTGTATTTGGCCCCAAGCGAAAATAGCGATGCAGTCGAAAGTAAGCGAATCTTTGAAATGAGCCCAAGCATAAATGGGCCCTGAGAAGGCCAAAAGATAACATGGGCTGGAAACGGCCCAACGGAATAATGGGCCGTTAATGGGTATAAAGTGATACACTGCTCATTACGGGCCAGTTTTACCACGAGCCGTTAATGGGCCGAGGGTTACTAAGGGCCTTATATGGGCCAAAATACGTCATGGGCCATACATGGGCCGGAAGTTAAAACGGTCTGGAATTACATTGGACGGCCCAGATGATGCTACTGGGCCTAATTTGGATAGGGCGTAAACGGGCCCTGGGTTAGCGGGCTGTAAATGGGCTATATGCAAACATGCCATTAACAGGCTTGCCGTGGGCCGGCCCGCCACCTTTTGACCAAGTCAAACAGGCCGGCCTTTTCACAGGAATGGGCCTCTATTGGGCCGTGCCACGTGTCGACGTATCATAGGCGCTTTGGGTCCAATGAGTGGATGACATCTGTCCCAACGGTGAGCCGACACATGTTTCCTCCAGCCAATGATGATTTTACACGTGGAAAATCCCCATTGGTCGGGGCTGTTAACGGGTTATCGGATCCAAAACCGGACCCGATAGCTTAACGGTGTTCCGTTACGGTGGATGCCACGTGTCAGTCACCCTTGACGAAAGCACTTCCGTGACGCGCAATTTATTGTCATGGAAGTGGACACTTCCGTGATGATAATTTTGGTAATGTCATGGAACACTTCTCGACAAAGACAGTATGACTATCTTGATTACATCATAAATTTGTCATGGATGTCTTGTGGCGCCGGATAATCATGCTACAAGTAATCTCACGTTAATGGTGCCATGTCACCTCGGTCCTTTATAGTTAATCTCGGGTTGATTAGGAAAAGCGTTTCAAATTCAAATTCAAATTAATGTCAAGCGACAAAGTTTTAAAATATTAAACTATTTTATTTAGTTACCCCAATTAATGTGGCGTAGTATGTACAAGCAATACCAATTTAGGAACCATTGGTGTATTTTGTAAAACTAAAATAAAAGAAAACTAGACATAAAACAGAAAAGAAAAGTAAAAAGAAAAAAAGCAAAGCAAAAACAAAAAGAAAGAGAGAAAGGCCCCCATCGGGCTTCGCCCAAAGAAGCCGATCGCCGGCCACCGACCCACCGGCCACTCCCCATATCCCCCCTCTCACCCGAAACCCTAAACCCCCCCCCCCACTCACTCCTCTCCCCCCCCCCACGACCCAATCTGGATCAGGGGCGCTCGCCCCCGACCCTGGTGACCGCGTCGCCGCCACCACGCGCCATCACCGGAATCGCCGAAACCACCTCGCCGGCCTGCACCTCCTCACCCCATCGCCGTCGCCCGAAGCCGCTCTCCCCGCTGCGCCCGCCTCCGCCACCACTGCCGCGGCGACACCCTCCCCCACCGGTGCCCCGCCGACCCGACTAGGTTCGCCGCTGCTCCCCCCGGCGCCGACGAGCACGCCTGCGCCCAAGGACTGCCACCTCCGCCCGCAACTTCTTCACCGGCCTCGCGCCGCACCTGCAGCACCACCGTCGCCGCCCGGATAGCTCACCGTCCTCTCCATCCGTCCGCGTCCTCGCCGTCGCTGGACTCCGCCGCATCAACCTCCGTCGAGCACGCTGCCCTGGACCCTACTCCCCACTGTGAGCCGTCACCTTCCCTCCACCCTCTCTCTGCTCACGGCGCGTCACTGTCGTGCCCCGCCCGCTCTAGCCACCATGGCCCTGTCCCGCGTCTGCGAGCTCTGCTCACCGGGCCGCACCAGCTACCGCGCGTGCCCCCACCACATCCTCCCTAGCGCGCCTCCTCGACCGGCTCCTCCTGCCGGCGGATCCCAGCGAGCCCCCGCGCTCCGCCAGCGGCCATGGCGACCGGCGCAAGCCGCGCCGCCGCCTTCAGACGCCACCGTGGAAGCCCAGACGGGCGACGCCAGAAACCAGCGCCCGCTAAGGCGCCCCATGCCTATGACCAGTGGGCCCCGCCTCCAGAACGTTTCCAAAAAAAGGATTAAAATAATAATAATAATAAATTTAATTAAATAATTAACTAAATAAATTAGGTTAATTAGTTAATCTAATTAACATGTTAGTTTAATTAAACAGTGGTTTTTTTGGCCTAAACCCTAGTTAAGTCTAAACAGTGTATGACAGGTGGGTCCCACTGGACCCACACATCAGTTGACCAGTCAGCACCTCTGTTGACTGCTGATGTCAGCAAACACTGTTCTGGATAATGTTGAATTAAAATATTTAAATTAATCCTAAAATGATTTAAATCTTTAAAAAAATCATATAAAATAAACCGTAGCTCAGATGAAAATACTTTCTACATGAAAGTTGCTCAGAACGACGAGACGAACCCGGGAACGCAGCCCGTTCGTCCGCCACGCATCCCTAACCTATCGAACTCGCAACTTTCCCCCTCCGGCTCCTCTGCCCGAAAACACGAAACACCGGGGATACTTTCCCGGATGTCCCCCCCCCCTTCACCGGCATCACCTCATACTGCGTTAGGGCACGCCTAGCATCACGCTTTTTTTTGTCATGCATCGTCATGCATATGTTTGCATTTTATTCATTGTTTCTTCCCCTCTTCTTCCGCTAGACACCGAGACCGACGCCTGCTGCCAAAGACGACTACGGTGTTGGCGACCCTCCTTCTTGCGAGCAATCAGGCAAGCCCCCCTTGATCACCGGATATCGCCTATTCTTCTCTATCTGCTTGCATTAGAGTAGTGTAGCATGTTACTACTTTCGGTTAGTCCTATTACGATGCATAGCCTTCGTCATTGTTGCTACAGCTTGTTACCCTTACCGCTATCCTCTTGCTTAGTATAGGATGCTAGTGTTCCATCGGTGGCCCTACACTCTTGTCCGCTCGCCATGCTATACTCTGGCTGTGATCACTTGGGAGGTGATCACGGGCATATACTATATACTTTACACTATTACATTACCGTGATCTTGTTAGGAGATGAAATTTGAAGGCGGTGGCTCCATCCCGGTAGAGCTGGGCACTGGGTTCCCGACGGCCCCGATTGTTACTTTGATGCGAGCAACAGGCAGGTTGAGACCACCTAGAGAGAGGTGGGCTGGCCTGTTCGGGCGTTCGCGGATACTTAACACGCTTAACGAGATCTTAGTATTTGATCTGAGTTGGGTCGTTGACCTTATACGCACTAACCGCCACGTGGGACAAGATATGGGCAACGGCGTCGTGGTATCGACGAACTGCCGTGACGTCGTGCCGCCCGGCGGCGCGCGCCGGATAGGACTGGAGCGCTGCTAGGTTAGGTCTGCTCTTCACAGACATAGCGTGCTTGGTGTGCTAAGGCGATGGGCCTAGACCCCTGGCGCTTAGGTTTAGACCGGCGTCTTGACCTCTGTTGTGCCTAGGTGGGGCTGCGGCGTGTTGATCTTTCGTGGCGGGCATGACCCGAGAAAAGTGTGTCCGGCCAAATGGGATCGGCGTGTCGGGTAATGTGGTGCACCCTGCAGGAAGTTAATCTATTGAATAGCCGTGATCTTGATAATGGGGCGACTTGGAGTTGTACCTTGACCTTATGACAACTAGAACCGGATACTTAATAAAACACACCCTTCCATGTGCGAGATACAACCCGGTGGTCGCTCTCTAACAGGCTACAAGGAGAGGATTGCGGGTAGGATTATGCTATGCGATGCTACTTGGAGGACTTGATCTACTCTCTTCTACATCTTTGCAAGGCGGAGACTGCTGAAGTGTAGTCTTGACGTGATTAGTTATCCCCTCTTATTCGGCATTCTGCATTCGGTCCACCGATATGGCCCTTTACACATATACCCATGCATATGTAGTGTAGCTCCTTGCTTGCGAGTACTTTGGATGAGTACTCACGGTTGCTTTTCTCCCTCTTTTCCCCCTTTCCCTTCTACCTGGTTGCCGCAACCAGATGTCGGAGCCTAGGAGCCAGACGCCACCGTCGACGACGGGTCCTACTACCCCGGAGGTGCCTACTTCTACGTGCAGGCCGCTGACGACGACCAAGAGTAGTTAGGAGGATCCCAGGCAGGAGGCATGCGCCTCTTTCGATCTGTATCCCAGTTTGTGCTAGCCTTCTTAAGGCAAACTTGTTTAACTTATGTCTATACTCAGATATTGTTGCTTCCGCTGACTCGTCTATGATCGAGCACTTGTATTCGAGCCCTCGAGGCCCCTGGCTTGTATTATGATGCTTGTATGACTTATTTATGTTTTAGAGTTGTGTTGTGATATCTTCCCGTGAGTCCCTGATCTTGATCGTACACATTTGCGTGCATGATTAGTGTACGATTGAATCGGGGGCGTCACAAGTTGGTATCAGAGCCGACTGCCTGTAGGAATTCCCCTTCCCAACTCCTTGGCCGAAGTCGAGTCTAGACATTACAAAACTTTACTAACATGGCTGTGTGCCTTATGGGCCCACGTCGCCATTGGGTGGTACTAGGATCTTTTACTCCTCGATCTTTACTGTGGGACTCTAATCTCTCCCCTATTCGGGTTAAATGATTTTGCTAAAAAGACTAACTTTAGGTTCTTGAAAGACTTTCTCCCGGAGAGTCCCTCACTCCAGATGATCGCTTGCTGCACCAAAAGATTCCGAAGATACTCCAAGGTTTTCCTGAGACCCTTGTGCCCACCGACTTTACAATCCCCTACCACCGATATACCCTTATGGATAACTACCTACAATTATCGTGCATACCTTCATCCTCAGTTGCTCTCGTTAGTACAAGATGCCCTAAATTGCTCTCCGTTGTTCCGAAAATTCTTTAAGCTTACTGCCTTGCAGTTCTTTACCACATGAATACCGCTATTGAAAATTCCTCGCACTTATTGAGTATCTGTTCATCCCCAGTTGTTCGTATGCTTCATAAGATACTCTGAAATACTATCCGACCTTCTAAGCATCCTCTTCAAACTATTGCTCTGCAAATACTTGTATGCTTATATTATGGATGCTCCCATATCACTAGCAATATTCACTAGTATCTTTTGACACCGTCATTTTGATCCTTTTGATTCAACATGTGTGCGAATGCACACAATCATCTATCAACCCTTCTAAAATATCTTTCCGGCTCAGACGTCATTTTGAACATGAGATGGTTGTCGACCAATCGAATTGCCACCGTTTGTGCCTCTAAGTCTATTCGACTTACTTATCTTTTGATCAGAGCATCTTCTTCTGATCCCCCAATTTGGAAATCATAATTCTTGTATTTAAGCTCTCGAATTATCAAAATATTTCTATAATCCGATGCCTTTTGCATTATTTCTTCTTCTGGTTGAACATATATGCTCACATCAGATTCTTGGCGGTCTGCCAGATCGTTTGGTGGATTATTATCCGACCATTCCTGCATATTCTCAAAACCTTGAGTTCTTCCCCTGATACATAATGCCTTTGGTAAATTGTATCATTTTCCTTGTCAACCATGCTCTACTTTCGAGCTTGTATCATTTACTCTTGAAGATATGTTCCTAAGAGGCCCCGATGGGTTGGACATATGCCTTTTTCTAATCTGTGTGAACCCGGAAACTACTACGGGTCATACTCTACTGGTGATATGACAGATAAAATTTCAACACCACAACTTCGTTGAAGGCGAGAAGTGAATGAAAGGTTATGCATTAAAGAAGTGGGAGTCGACCTTGAACTTTGTGTTCATGCCCATGGACACGATGTAGATCCTATCATAGAAGCTTCTTGTAATAATAACTAATTCCTCGATATGAAATCATATGGTATCTATGTATTGATCATTTGCAATCGTGGTCCCGACCACATTTTCTCCTTGATTCCATTTCTCAGACAAGTTAAAGCACTTGTCTTTTATTGATCGATACATCTCAGGAACCTCAGTTTTTGATCTTCCTCGAGTATTAACCTCTGGTATCTCGAGAACTGTGTTGCTTCCTTCGAGTCTTCATCTAGTATTGCTTCTCACCGATCTCGGACCCCCAGGTTCTGAGTTATTAGTCACTCGAGAACACCAATAAGTGAATCGATCCCGCACTCCGATTCAGTAACTCTAAGTAAATTCTTGTTGCTTACGAGTTTAATAATCCTTCAAGTCATTCCTAGCCTTATCGGCTATATCATTATCGTGCAAACTTTTAACTGTGCTACCTGGTCCTTCTTACCGGAGCACAACTTTCGGCGATGAACTAAGCTTTCGTCAATTTCCTCGTCTTACCGTTTCACCTCGAACAACAAACTTGACCCTGAGTTTGTGTAGTATTGGTGGCTCCAATAATCTTTTGCTGCATCAGTCCTTTTGCTTGATGCAGTCGCTGATCAATTGCATCTTCATGAAGTCTCTCGACAAATGTGTTATGATCATCATCAGCATTCGGAGATCTTCCAGGATATCAATTGAATTCATGATGAGAAATACCATCCTTGCCCTTGATGATTTGTGTTGTCATCGACCACTTTAATGCCTCCCCTCCAACACAAACTTGTTCGTGTTCTGTGTTATACCTTGAGTTCCTTGCTATCCGACATTTGTTCTTAATTACCTTGGAGTATTACCATCCTTTATGTCAAGAATGTGGTGAGAATTTCACCACCTCTTAAGAATTCTTGATATTGTAATACTTCTCGCCATCTCCGTTCATATCTTGGTCCCCGTGTTGTTTCTAACCGGGATACGAGCCATTTAACTTTGATGTGGAATTTCAAAACTTCTAGAAACCCCATTGCTTGAAGTTATTGGTTGATAGCTTGATTCTTATTATATTGGATATCGAATCACCATTCTAACATCGGTCATGCTACATAAGCCCATATTTCGGGTGCACCTTTCAACTGATGTTTAATTGGGTATGTTTTCCTCAAGCGTATCTCATTATCTCATTTGATCGACAAATGTTATCTCATTGTTCACATAATTGGGAAATCCACCCTTTGGAAATCTCGATGATTTGTCATTGAGTCCATCACCACCTCCTCATCCTCTCCTTGGCTTACCGATGGAGTCTTGTTTGTAACTCGCTTCCATAGTTCATTTCGAGAATCTTATGATGTCTTCTCGTTAATTAAGTGTCGCCCTTTTTATCTCGGGATCACGAGTGCGAGGTATCTCGACACCAATCATATCTGAATCTCGGTCAGATATGATGGTTGGAACATATTTCCAAGAGTTATAACATTGGTCTTTATATGACCCGGTAAGGTGATGGCATGCCTAGCACACCTGGCCGGAGGATCTATTGTTATAGTTTCCTTTTTGGCAAGGTTAGTCATTCTTCCATGAGGAAATTGTAAGACTTATTCTATAAGTTGTTCCTGATGGATCCTTTTTGTTTCCAAAGTCTGATCTTCACCTGTTGACCATGTCAATGCTATATCGAAGCATGTCTATGGTACTCCGATCTTCAATAAGAACATTTGAAGCACCATGCTAAATTTTCTTTATCAATTATCCAAACACCGTTGTATGGCTAATATCATGAGATTCCCCCTCTTACCTAATTAGTTTTCTACCTTGTATCCTGTCATGGATATCATGTTCTGTTTGTCCTTGGAAAGGATATACCCCTGAAATATGTGTTTAAACACATTTTCTTTCCATTGTTCTTTTAATCGATAATCATATTTTCCTTTCCATTGGTTGGTTTAACGTTTCTTGTGATCTATATGATCTAAGCAGTAATATTCTCCTGCTTATGTGAACACCTCGGTGTACAATTCTGTCAGCAAGACCCTGTTACTATTGTTGATCATATTCCGGTAGCCACCGATGGACGAGAACTTTGCCTAATGGTCCGCCTCGTTCAACGAGCAGGAAAATGGTTCTCTTCGTCCCTCGCCCTTGGTACCGATGTTGATGTCGACATAAGCGGCAAAGCTTTCCTCTGACATGCCTTGCTATCATGATCGTGCATGATCACAACGCCCTCCCAATTTTTTTTAACCCACATGGTGGGCTCATAACCCACAGGTCCCAGGATCGAAACCTGACTCCTGTATGCCCCCTGTTTCCAAGGTTATTCCTCACGTGTGGCCTCGTATGTAATTCACGGGCCACCTTCCTAGTGATCTATTCTGGTAACAGACACAATATTCAATCTCGTTGCTTGGACCCCTTTCGCATGTTGTTTCAGACATCGAACGATTGCCTATCCGTTTGAAACTTCTCAGGGTACCTTCTTACTTTACTCTCGATATTTTCTTAAGTATCTGTCTGAGAGTTACTTTCTACCACATTCCCTGAGTTTTTTGCTAGATAGTCAACCTTGTAAGGTCCGTTCTTCCGAAGATACCCATTATCCTTTTCGTAAGTACGATGGAACCCCCGAAGAGAGGATGAGGACTCCATCATGATGCCCTGAAGAAGAGGAATGGAGACAGCAACACAATGGATCGACCTCTTCGAGAAGAGCAACCAAGACCGATGACACCCGTTAAAATTTCGTAACCAGAACTTTCCCCCCTTACTCCCCTCTTAAATCTCGGGACGAGATTTCTTGTAGTGGAGGAGAATTGTGACGCCCACATAATCATGCTACAGTAATCTACGTTAATGGTGCCATGTCACCTCGGTCATTGTAATTAATCTCGGGTTGATTCGGAAAACGTTTCAAATTCAAATTCAAATTAATGTCAGACGACAAAGTTTTTAAAATATTAAACTATTTTATTTAGTTACCCAAATTAATGTGGCAGTAGTATGTATAAGCAATACCAATTTAGGAACCATTGGTGTATTTTGTAAAACTAAAATAAAAGAAAACTAGACATAAAACAGAAAAGAAAAGTAAAAAGAAAAAAGCAAAGCAAAAACAAAAAGAAAGAGAGAAAGGCCCCCAGGGCTTGGCCCAGCAGGCAGCCCAGATCGACCACCGCCCAGCCCGGCCACTCCCCATATCCCCCCTCTCACCCGAAACCCTAACCCCCCCCCCACGCACACCACTCCCCCACTCACTCCTCTCCCCACCCCCCACGACCCGATCTGGATCGGGGGCGCTCGCCCCCGACCCTGGTGACCGCATCGCCGCCACCACGCACCATCACCGGAATCGCCGAAACCACCTCGCCGGCCTGCACCTCCTCACCCCATCGCCGTCGCCCGAAGCCGCTCTCCCCGCTACGCCCGCCTCCGCCACCACTGCTGCGGCGACACCCTCCCCCACCGGTGCCCCGCCGACCCGACTAGGTTCGCCGCTGCTCCCCCCGGCGCCGACGAGCACGCCTGCGCCCAAGGACTGCCACCTCCGCCCATAACTTCTTCACCGGCCTCGCGCCCTTTCTGCAGCACCATCGTCGCCGCCGGATAGCTCGCCGTCCTCTCCATCCGGCCGCGTCCTCGCCGTCGCTGGACTCCGCCGCATCAACCTCCGTCGAGCCCGCTGCCCTGGACCCTACTCCCCACCGTGAGCCATCACCTTCCCTCCTCCCTCTCTCTGCTCACGGCGCGTCACCGTCGTGCCCTGCCTGCTCCGGCCACCATGGCCTTGTCCCGCGTCTGCGAGCTCCGCTCGTCGGGCCGCACTAGCTACCGCGCGTGCCCCCACCACATCCTCCCTAGCGCGCCTCCTCGACCGGCTCCTCCTGCCGGCGGATCCCGGCGAGCCCCCACGCTCCGGCCGCGGCCATGGCCACCGGTGCAAGCCGCACGCCCGCCTTCCGCCGCCACCCGTGGCGCCCGACGGGCGGCGCCGTAACCAGCAGCGCCCGCTAGGCGCCCCCTGTGCCTATGACCAGTGGGTCCCGCCTCTAGAACGTTTCCAAAAAAGGATTAAAATAATAATAATAAATTTAATTAATTAATTAATTAACTAAATTAATTAGGTTAATTAATTAATCTAATTAACCTGTTAGTTTAATTAAACAGTAGTTTGTTTAGCCTAAACCCTAGTTAAGTCTAAACAGTGTATGACAGGTGGGTCCCAATGGATCCACACGTCAGTTGACCAGTCAACACCTCTGTTGACTACTGACGTCATGCTGATGTCAGCAAACACTGTTCTAGATAATGTTGAATTAAAATATTTAAATTAATCCTAAAATGATTTAAATCTTTAAAATATCATATAAAATAAACCGTACCTCAGATGAAAATACTTTCTACATGAAAGTTGCTCAAAACGACGAGACGAACCCGGAAACGCAGCCCGTTTGTCCGCCACGCATCCCTAACCTATCGAACTCGCAATTTCCCCCCTCCGGCTCCTCTGCCCGAAAACACGAAACACCGGGGATACTTTCCCGGATGTCCCCCCCCCCCCCCTTCACCGGCATCACCTCATACTGCGTTAGGGCACGCCTAGCATCACGCTTTGCTTTGTCATGCATCGTCATGCATATGTTTGCATTGTATTCATTGTTTCTTCCCCTCTTCTTCCGCTAGACACCGAGACCGGCGCTTGCTGCTACCCAAGACGACTACGGTGTTGGCGACCCTCCTTCTTGCGAGCAATCAGGCAAGCCCCCCCTTGATCACGGATATCGCCTATTCTTCTCTATCTGCTTGCATTAGAGTAGTGTAGCATATTCTTGCTTTCGGTTAATCCTATTACGATGCATAGCCTATCATTGTTGCTCTGATTGTTACCCTTACATGTTATCCTCTGCTTAGTATAGGATGCTAGTGTTCCATCGGTGGCCCTACACTCTTGTCCAAATGCGCCATGCTATACTCTTGGGCTGTGATCACTTGGGAGGTGATCACGGGCATATACTATATACTTTACACTATTACATTACGTGATACTGTTAGGAGATGAAATTTGAAGGGCAGGTGGCTCCATCCGGTAGAGGTGGGCTGGGTTCCCGTCGGCCCCGATTGTTACTTTGATGCGGAGCGACAGGCAGGTTGAGACCACCTAGGAGAGAGGTGGGCCTGGCCTGTTCGGGCGTTCATGGATACTTAACTGCTTAACGAGATCTTGGTATTTGATCTGAGTTGGGTCGTTGACCTTATACGCACTAACCGCCACGTGGGACAAGATATGGGCAACCGGCGTCGTGGTATCGGCGAAGCGCCGTGGCGTCGGCGGCGGCGGCCGGATTGATTGGGCGCCTGCTAGGCTAGGTCTGCCTCCGGCCGCGTCGCATAGCGTCTTGGTGTGCTAAGAGCGATGGGCCCGGACCCTGTGCGCTTAGGTTTAGGCGGCGTCTTGACCTCTCTGTTGTGCCTAGGTGGGGCTGCGATGTGTTGATCTTCCGCGGCGGGCATGACCCGAGAAAAAGTGTGTCCGCCAAATGGGATCAAGCGTGTCGGGTAATGTGGTGCATCCCTGCAGGAAGTTAATCTATTGAATAGCCGTGATCTTGATAGCAGGGACGACTTGGAGTTGTACCTTGACCTTATGACAACTAGAACCGGATACTTAATAAAACACACCCTTCCAAGTGCGGATACAACCCGGTGGTCGCTCTCTAATAGGGCTACGAGGAGAGGATTGCGGGTAGGATTATGCTATGCGATGCTACTTGGAGGACTTGATCTACTCTCTTCTACATCTTTGCAAGGCGGAGGCTGCGGAAGCGTAGTCTTGACGGATTAGTTATCCCCTCTTATTACGGCATTACGCAGTTCAATCCACCGATATGGCCCTTTACACATATACCCATGCATGTAGTGTAGCTCCTTGCTTGCGAGTACTTTGGATGAGTACTCACGGTTGCTTTTCTCCCTCTTTTCCCCCTTTCCCTTCTACCTGGTTGCCGCAACCAGATGCCGAACCAGGGCGACGCCACCGTCGATGACGACTCCTACTACCCCGGAGGTGCCTACTTCTACGTGCAGGCCGCTGACGACGACCAAGAGTAGTTAGGAGGATCCCAGGCAGGAGGCCTGCGCCTCTTTCGATCTGTATCCCAGTTTGTGCTAGCCTTCTTAAGGCAAACTTGTTTAACTTATGTATGTACTCAGATATTGTTGCTTTCGCTGACTCGTCTATGATCGAGCACCTGTATTCGAGCCCTCGAGGCCCCTGGCTTGTATTATGATGCTTGTATGACTTATTTATGTTTTAGAGTTGTGTTGTGATATCTTCCCGTGAGTCCCTGATCTTGATCGTACACATTTGCATGCATGATTAGTGTACGATTGAATCTGGGGCGTCACATGTACATGCATGACAGAAAACGTGACCTACTCTGACAAACACGTATCATCACGGAAGTGTATTTTCTTTGTAGTGCAAGATCGCGCCAAATCAAGAACACGGGAGAGAGAGAGAGAGAGAGAGAGAGAGAGAGAGAGAGAGAGAGACAGATCAAACACATAGCTACTAGTACATACCCTCAGCCCTAAGGGTGAACTACTCCATCCTCATCATGGTTGCCGCCGAGATGATGAAGATGGCCTCCGGTGATGGTTTCCCCCTCCGGCAGAGTGCCGGAACGGGGTCCCGATTGGTTATTCGTGGCTACAGAGGCTTGCGGCGGCGAAACTTCTCATCTAGGGTTATTTTCGGGGGGTTTGGTATTTATAGGAATTTTTGGCATCGATCTCACATCAAGGGGGTGCCCGAGGGGCCCACAAGCTCGGAGCGCGCGCCCTGGGTGGTAGGGCGTGCCTAGCGAGCTTGTGGCCTCCTCGTCCAGTTCTTGGCCAAGCTCCGGTGCTTCGGGGGTCTCTTTTGGTCCATAAAAATCACCGTAAATTTTCAGCCCATTCCGAGAACTTCTATTTCTGCACAAAAAACGACACCACGGTAGTTTTGCTGAAAACAACGTCAGTCCAGGTTAGTTCTAATAAAATCATCTCAAAACCATATAAAATTGTTGCAAAAATGGCATGAATACTTCATAAATTATATATACGTTGGAGACATATTAGTAAATAATCATATCCTCCAAGTTGGACTAGCCACCTAATCCTAATAGTCCAAATCATAGTCCTCTGGTCCAGTGGTTCCAAATGGCGAGATCCCTATGCAGCTTTTTTGCGTCAAACATGTCCTCAGCGAAGGCTCGTTGAGCATCGCTACCACCGTCACCGACCACTGAAGGGTTGTTCGGGAGTGGATCAACAATGTATCCAACTCCCTCGAAAAGGTGGAGATGAAGGTCATCGATCTCGACGCAGAGTACACGGAGCGTGCCACTGGGAAGATCTAACGCGTCGCCATCCTCCAGCTATGCCTCGAAGATGAAGTTTTGGTGTATCACATCATACACGTACCCTCCATACCAGGTGAGCTCCATGATTTCATGTTTCAGGAGGACATATTCTTTTGTGGGGCAGCCATCGAAGGGGACAAACAAAAGTTAGCACCGTACAACCTTGATTTGAAAAACATCGCTGACCTACAAACCAAAATTCTTGTAGAAGATTTTGATATACCAACACCATCCTATCCGACGTAGCAAATTCTATGCTCGGAACAAATCTTGAGAAGGGTGAAGAGACGATGGGATTAAGGTCATCTGGATGGGAGAGTTATCACTTGACCTACTAGCGGATAAAATATGCTGCCCTCAATGCCCGTGTGAGTTTTGAGATAGTTGCAAGGTCGAAAGAGCTTGTAGCGAAGCCGTCTCCCACAGATGAAGAAGAAGAAGAAGAATAAGGAGAAGAAGAAGAAGAAGCAGCAGAGCATAGATGGATGAACTATTTCCTCTCTTATTCGTAAAAAAATATTTCCTCTCTGTATATATTGATAAATGAACTATTTTGTTGGTGTGCATGTCTTTGGAACAAGTGTAGTGGCGTAGGTCCGCTTGAATATAATGAACTATTTATCCGCCTAGTTTTCTCTACTACTCCTTGCGGTGATCGGTATGCAATGCATGTCTCAGTAGACATGACAACTTGCCCATGGAAGCTGAACTACGGCGACCATCATGTTTCTACCACTGCCACACGCGATTCCCACGAGGCTGCTCCAGCCCATGACACCACGTCCCCCGACGTGCGCCTCACTCCTCTCGGCCCCACCGCCCCTCTGCCTTTGTGTGCATGTCATGTGCGCCAGCCGAACTACAATGACCATCAAGTTTCTACCACAGCCACACGTGATTCCCATGACGCCGCTCGATCCCAGGACACCATGTCCCCCGATCTGCGCCTGACCCCTCTCGGCCCCACCGCCCCTTCCTTTGTTAGCATGACATGTGGGCCAGCCACCTGTCGGGTCCACATGTCATGGACTGAAAGGCAGGTGTAGTAAGGCGCTGAAGATTAGTCCGGCGGGCCCCGAGAGGAAAATGTAACTCTTGGACCCAGCCTTGTGGTGCTACCGCTGCACGAACTCGTGCCAAACTCAAGATTTGTTTGTTACTACTACCAATGTGCCGTCCCGTGTGTTGCAATGGATCCAAAGTAGTAGAATAATACTTGTTCACGAACTTGAAATAAAGCACTCTAGTTTTTATACACATATATCAGTAAAAATAAAATATGTTTCACTCAAATATATCCTCTGGCGGTTTTGATGAGGTGAGGGACAGGTGTTGCTGGTTTCAAGATAATAATAGGTTTTTAAAAAATTAGAGCAGAGTTTTTTCTAACATTTTGTAGCGTGGCATGACATACGGTGCACCTAAGCATCTGAAAAATCGGAGTGCACTCTAAAGATTACTACATGCTCCCATATATTGGAGTTCACTCTAAACACATCATCTATTTATTTTTCTCTAGACTTTCCTAGCCATGCAACCATGCCACAGAAGCTAGTCATGCATGTAATCCATAAATTGCAATATACTTGTGTTACTCTTCAGCATGCAATTCTGCCACATCATCTATTCAGGTCTGTTAGTCATAGGTTGTTTTTTTGCATTAGTCTTGATCGAGGTATGATTAATCCAAATATTAATGTTCCATATAACTAAACTCCAAATGTCCGCCGGAGCCGAGGCAGAGGACGTACGGCGGGTCGGTGGACGCATCTTCGTAGGAGGAGGAGTGGTTGAAGGATAATCTTGCACGTTCACCGCCACCTGCATATTGGTGTGAGACTCCTTGAGCGTCCACTAGAGCTCGTGCTCCTCCAGGGTGCGGAGGAGTCAAGAGATTTTCCTGAACCGCGATGGGTACCATGCAGTACTCCTCGTCGCCGGGGGCGCGGTGCTCACGTCCCGACTCCTGGGGTACTGTCTGGAGCACGTGCTCATCCACCTCATGAGCCGTGAGGATGCCATGCTCGCGACCATGCTGTTGGAGCACACACTTGTGTGCCTAAGCGGCGAGGATGAGATGTTCGCGGTCATGCTACCGGAGCACACACTCGTCCACGTCGAGAGCGGCAAGGATGCGATGCTCGCGAGCATGCTGCTGGAGAATGCGCTCGTCCACCTTGTGAGCGGCGAGGACGTGATGCACCTCATTGTGACCGACCAAGGCGTGTCGCTGGAGCACGCGCTGCCCCTTGTGGCCGACGATGGTGAGCCCCTAGATCACACTGTCCTTCGGGTGGCCAAAGAGCGCGCGCTCCTCGCGGCCGCCGAGGGCGTGCTCCACCTCGGCGATGTCGGAGACTTCGTCCTCTTCCCAGGCCGGGACGCCATACATTTTGGCAATGGCTACGTGCTCCGGTGGGTGTTGTGTCCGTATGGGAGCTTCGAGCTATAGTACGAATGGCGGTGCGGGTTGACCTTTTCGTTGTTTCACATGGTCCGAGGAAAACAAATAGAAGATCAAGTCTGTTGGAATGTGTCGGGGGGCTGGCTGGTAGGAGCAGTACAACAAACATCACATGTGCACCATATTTTTAGAAGGTTTTAGTGTAATTTGTGTGAATTGGGTCAGTGTGGATGTACGAGTAGTACATCCATATCATTGACATTCATGCACGCAACTAACATTTTTATGCACGATTTCACCCTATTTTCATATTCTTTTTGGGAGTGGATTTGTTTTTTTGTATTGGATCACATTTTTCTAGTAGAGAATCAATAGGAGTGTGGTCCTTTGCTTAATTTCAAATTAGACTATCCATGTACTATTGCAAGTGAAAGATATAGAGAGAATATTTGTGTGACAAAGAGGGGGGGCAGCGATATCTAACGAGAGAGGGGCATATGCGTGTTCGAAATACTATGTGTGTAGCAGAGAGAGGAGTGTCCGAAAAGGAGAGAGAGGGTGTGTGCGTGTGCGAGGTGTGTTAAAGAGAGAGAGGGTGCATGTAATGTATACATGATTAGACATAGAAGGGGTCAACAAGGTTACGGGGTTGGGGATATTGGGAGAGCGATAGTGTGTGTGCGATGAAGGGACACACACAATGTCTGTTTGCCTTTGATAGATCTAGATAGAACACGACAGCCTAGCTGGCTACGGGGTGTAAGGTTATGTGTGGTAGAGATAGATGATTGCTTGTGTGTCGCGGGGAGACCAAACTACATACTCCCTCCGTCCGGAAATACTTGTCGAAGAAATGGATGAATCTAGACGTATTTTAGTTATAGATGCATTTAATTTTATCCATCTATCCGACAAGTATGTCGGGACGGAGGGAGTACATGGGTGCTACCTCTTGAGCACTGCGTTGGTTTTCCCTTGAAGAGGAAAGGGTGATGCAGCAAAGTAGCGTAAGTACTTCCCTCAGTTTTTGAGAACCAAGGTATCAATCCAGTAGGAGGTTACGCGCGAGTCCCTCACACCTACACAAACAAATAAATCCTCGCAACCTGCGCGATAAGGGGTTGTCAATCCCTACACGGTCACTTACGAGAGTGAGATCTGATAGATATGATAAGATAATATTTTTGGTATTTTTGTGATAAAGATGCAAAGTAAAATAAAAGCAAAGTAAAAAAGCAACGAAAATAACTAAGTGTTGGAAGATTAATATGATGAAGATAGACCCGGGGGCCATAGGTTTCACTAGTGGCTTCTCTCAAGAGCATAAGTATTTTACGGTGGGTGAACAAATTACTGTTGAGCAATTGACAGAATTGAGCATAGTTATGACAATATCTAGGTATGATCATGTATATAGGCATCACGTCCGAAACAAGTAGACCGACTCCTGCCTGCATCTACTACTATTACTCCACACATCGACTGCTATCCAGCATGCATCTAGAGTATTAAGTTCATAAGAACAGAGTAACGCCTTAAGCAAGATGACATGATGTAGAGGATAAATTCATGCAATATGATAAAACTCCATCTTGTTATCCTCGATGGTGACAATACAATACGTGCCTTGCTGCCCCTCATCCTTTGGGAAAGGACACCACAAGATTGAACCCAAAGCTAAGCACTTCTCCCATTGCAAGAAAGATCAATTTAGTAGGCCAAACCAAACTGATAATTCAAGAGACTTGCAAAGATAACCAATCATACATAAAAGAATTCAGAAGATTCAAATATTATTCATAGATAAACTTGATCATAAACCCACAATTCATCGGTCTCAACAAACACACCAAAAAGAAGATTACATCGAATAGATCTCCACGAGAGAGGGTAGAACATTGTATTGAGATCCAAAAGAGAGAAGATGCCATCTAGCTAATAACTATGGACCCGAAGGTCTGAGGTAAACTACTCACACTTCATCGGAAAGGCTATGGTGTTGATGTAGAAGCCCTCCATGATCGATACCCCCTCCGGTGGAGCTCGAGCAGGCCCCAAGATGGGATCTCGTGGAGTCTGAGAAGGTTCGGCGGTGGAATTAGGTTTTGGCTCCGTGATCGATCGTTTTGAAGTGCGAGGTATATATAGGAGGAAGGAGTACATCGGTGGAGCAACGTGGGGCCCATGAGGGTGGAGGGCGCGCCTGGGGGGGTAGGCGCGCCCCCTACCTCGTGGCTTCCTGGTAGCTTTCTTGACGTAGGGTCCAAGTCCTCTGGATCATGTTCGTTCCGAAAATCATGTTCCCAAAGGTTTAATTCCGTTTGGACTCCGTTTGATATTCTTTTTCTGCCAAACTCTGAAATAGGCAAAAAAACAGCAATTCTGGGCTGGGCCTCCGGTTAATAGGTTAGTCCCAAAAATAATATAAAAGTGAATAATAAAGCCCAATAATGTCCAAAACAGAAGATAATATAGCATGGAGCAATCAAAAATTATAGATACGTTGGAGACGTATCAAGCATCCCCAAGCTTAATTCCTGCTCGTCCTTGAGTAGGTAAATGATAAAAACAGAATTTTTGATGTGGAATGCTACTTGGCATAATTTTAATGTAATTCTTATTAATTGTGGTATGAATATTCAGATCTGAAAGATTCAAGATAAAATTTCAATATTGACATAAAAATAATAATACTTCAAGCATACTAACTAAGCAATTATGTCCTCTCAAAATAACATGGCCAAAGAAAGTTCATCCCTACAAAATCATACAGTTTAGTCATGCTCCATTTTCGTCACACAAGAATGCTCTCATCATGCACAACCCCGATGACAAGCCAAGCAATTGTTTCATACTTTAGTGATCTCAAACTTTATAAACCTTCAAGCAATACATGAGCGTGAGCCATGGATATAGCACTATGGGTGGAATAGAATATGATGATGGGGGTTATGTGGAGAAGACAAAAAAGGAGAAAGTCTCACATCAACGAGGCTAATCAATGAGCTATGGAGATGCCCATCGATTGATGTTAATGCAAGGAGTAGGGATTGTCATGCAACGGATGCACTAGAGCTATAAATGTATGAAAGCTCAACAAAAGAAACTAAGTGGGTGTGCATCCAACTTGCTTGCTCACGAAGACCTAGGGCACTTGAGGAGGCCCATTGTTGGAATATACAAGCCAAGTTCTATAATGAAAAATTCCCACTAGTATATGAAAGTGACAAAACGAGAGACTCTCTATTATGGTGCTACTTTGAAGCACAAGTGTGGAAAAAAAAGGATAGTAGCATTGTCCCTTTTTTTTTGGGCCTTCTCTTTTTTATTTGGCCTTTTTTAGGACAATGCTCTATTAAATGATGATCATCACACTTCTATTTATTTACAACTCAATGATTACAACTCGATACTAGAACAAGGTATGACTCTATATGAATGCCTCCGGCGGTGTACCGGGATATGCAATGAACCAAGAGTGACATGTATGAAAGAATTATGAACGGTGGCTTTGCCACAAATACTATGTCAACTACATGATCATGCTAAGCAATATGACAATGATGAACGTGTCATGATAAACGAAGTGGTGGAAAGTTGCATGGAAATATATCTCGGAATGGCTATGGAAATGCCATAATAAGTAGGTATGGTGGCTGTTTTGAGGAAGATATAAGGAGGTTTATGTGTGAAAGAGTGTGTCATATCACGGGGTTTGGATGCACCGGCAAAGTTTGCACCAACTCTCAATGTGAGAAAGGGCAATGCACGGTACCGAAGAGGCTAGCAATGATGGAAAGGTGAGAGTGCGTATAATCCATGGACTCAACATTAGTCATAAAGAACTCACATACTTTTTGCAAAAATCTACAAGTCATCAAAGACCAAGCACTACACGTATGCTCCTAGGGGGATAGATTGGTAGGAAAAGACCATCACTCGTCCCCGACCGCCACTCATAAGGAGGACAGTCAAAGAACACCTCATGTTTCAAATTTGTTACATAACATTTACCATACGTGCATGCTACGGGACTTGCAAACTTCAACACAAGTATTTCTCAAATTCACAACTACTAGCACGACTTTAATATCACTACCTCCATGTCTCAAAACAATCATCAAGCATCAAACTTCTCTTAGTATTCAAAACACTCATAAGAAAGTTTTTACTATTCTTGAATACCTAGCATATTAAGATTATTTAAGAAAATTACCATGCTATTTAACAATCTCAAAATAATCTAAGTGAAGCATGAGAGATCAATAGTTTCTATAAAATAAATCCACCACTGTAGCGACCAGACCCAAATGGATCAAGTCTCGTGCTCGATGTCATCCACGGATCGATAATGTCTGACACCACACGATGCCTTGAAGGATTTATAGCAGAGTAGCAATCACACACTTATTACATCGTTGTCCATAAGGAACTGAATACAATAATATGGCTTAAGGCCATCTAATAATAACAATGGAAGGCTTGGAAGATAAGCGAGTCCATCAACTCCAACGGCATCACCGAGTATAGAACCACGACCTAACACCTTACTCGTCATCGATAAGTGCGCAGCGTGAAAAGTTGCAGCCAAAACGGGTTGACACATGGAATATCTTGGCAATGTAACACATAAGAGCAATGAATGAAATAAGCCTACACTACATGCATATATGGCTGGTGGTAAGGCTCTCTGATTTACATTTGCATAAAGCTGATTTTCCCTACATCAAAGGAATAATTTTATTTAACTATCATGGTGGTTGTTAAACATTGAGAATGGTTGTGACATCCTCAATCCCAATTAAAAGGTACTCATCAAAACCCAATAACTTTTATTTAGAAGTAACATGTTGAGATTCACATGATATTCAATTACAGGATACTCAAATTGTCCATAACCGGGACACGGCTAATCATGATTAGTTTATACACTCTGCAGAGGTTGCGCACTTTTCCCCACAAGACTCGATCGCCTCCGCTTGGTTCTCGTGACTACATGGTGTTTGAGAAGCGGATGACCGAGACATAGTCTTTCGAAGCGCTAGCACCTTACATGTGGGTAGACCGTACCAACCTACATCCCCTACATCAGCTAGCCTACCCGTAAGAGTTCGCACAACTTAGTCAACTACGCCAGAGCCCATAATTGGCTTGTGGCTGCACACGGAAGTTTCAGTTTGAATAATCTTATGATCCCTTAGAGCACAGGTGGCGGTCCGAAGAAATCTGAGCAAGTCTGATGGAAACCAGGTGCCTCAATCCACCCAGATGTGTGTTTAGGTTGCCATCTTAGATAAACCATTAATTAACAATCTCACATCTATCATGGATATTCACTCACCCAATCCACGTCTACTAGCATAGCATGGCATAAACAAGCAAACGTAGAAGTAACTCCCAAGGTTTCATAAGTAAAACAGGTAATAGGTACTACCTCAATCTACTTCCCAAACCCACAATTTAATTAGATCCTAACCATGCAAGTGTTTGAGGAATAGATCTAATGCATAAAACTGGGTATGAGAAGGGTATGATCAAAGTGTTACTTGCCTTGCTGATGATCCGCGAGTCCTAGAGATTCGAAGTAACAAGCGGCGCACTCCGGGTGATCTAACGCAGACAAACAACAAGCATACAATAAGTACTCATCTAATGCACAGGGAAATCTCGAATAAAAGATCTAACCAGAAAGTTCAACTTAAGAACCCTGGTTGCAAAAGAATTGAATCAAAATAAACTCCGAAAGTCGAAACTCGAGGGAGAACGACTCGGTTTAGCAATCTGAAATTAGGTCAAAATTTCACAATGGCAAAACTCTGTGAAAGTAGGGTAGTCGAACGGCGGTTTCGTTCTGAAACTCCAGCGCTTGAATCACTGATTCCGATAAGCGGCGTGAAATAAAACAGTTTTGAAAATCGGATCGAAATCAAATCGAAAAATAACGGATTAAATCCGATTAAAGAAAAACGACGAGCGGTTTAAATAGCGGACGTTAGTTAACGAAACGAATCCAACGAACGCGTTCATTGAAGCGAGCGGTTCGGTGAGCGTTCGTTAAATAAGAAAACCGAAAAAATAAAACCAATCTAGGTTTTTAAAAAACCGAACACATTTTTTAAATAAAACCGGATCGGTTCAAGGGAAAACCAGATCGGCGCGGGCTACCTCGGTGATCTCGCCTTGGCGAGGCTCCGCGGGTCCGGCGGGGCTCGGGGCGAGGCGGGGTCGGCGTCCAAGGCGGGCGGAAGCGGCGGCGGCGGCGCCCACGGGCGGCAGGGTTCGCGTCGGGGCACGGGTGGTGGCGGCTCGCGGGGTGAGGTGAGAGAGAGGGGGGGCGGTTATAAAGGCGGCGACTTGGGGAGGGGCAAGGGAGGCCGGGTCAGGCGGGACTCAGGCGGCAGCGATGCCGTCTTGTGGCGGGACACAGCCTTCAAGCAAGGTGTGAGGAGGAGGAGGAGGGAGGTGGGCTGGGCTGGGGCTGGGGCTGGCTGTTGGGCAGTGGGCCTCGACCAGTATGTGATTTTTTTTAAATAAAATTTAAACCAAATGAATTTAAAAAATACCAAATGAACTCAAATTAAATAAAACAAATTTTCCCGACTCCTAAAATGAGTCGAACAAAATGAACTTTAAAAACAGCAAACATGCATAAATTTTTAAAATGCTCATTTTGCCTAAGCAAAATAAATCTTCCAAAACCAAATTTGGTTTATTTATAATATCTTCATTTTCCTAATTGTTTGGGAAAGTCATATTATTCCCTCTCAAAATATTTTTATAGGAAAAACTTTATGAAGATAATTTAAATAAATCCAAATGATCCTATTTTCAAAATTTGAGAAATCCCAAATATGAAAATTATGAAACTTCCAACTCTCTCGAGGGTCCTTGAGTTGCGTGAAATTTTCTAGGATCGGAAAAATGCGAGAAAATATGATATGCATGATGACCTAATGTATAACATTCCAAATTGAAAATTTGGGATGTTACAAACCTACCCCTTAAGATGAATCTAGCCCTCGAGATTCGGGTTAACTAGAAAATAGGTGAGGTGGTCCTTAAGCAAAACTTCCTCTCTTTCCCAGGTGGCTTCATCCTCAGTGTGGTGGCTCCACTGAACTTTGCAAAACTTGATAACCTTGCTGCGGGTAACTCTGCTGGCATAATCGAGAATCTTAACTGGTTTTTCCTCATATGTCAAGTCATCCTTCAACTGAATTGCTTCCAGTGGCACTGTGTCTCTTAACGGTACCTCTGCTATCTCGGGGTGACATTTCTTCAACTGAGAAACATGGAATACATCATGAACTCCTGACAGTCCTCCTGGCAATTCCAACTTATAAGCAACTTCTCCCATGCGTTGCAAAATCTTATATGGTCCAACGAAACGGGGTGCTAACTTTCCTTTAACTCCAAAACGCTTAACTCCTCGAAGCGGGGATACTCTGAGATATACTCTGTCTCCAACTTCATACTCAATCGCTTTGCGCTTTGAATCGGCATAGCTCTTACATGCAGGTGGGCTACCTTGAGCCTGTCTCGAATCAACTTAACTTTCTGTTCGGACTCCTTAATCAAATCTGGTCCAAACAAGCGGCGATCTCGGTTTAGTCCCATGACAATGGTGTCCTGCACCTTCTTCCATACAAAGCCTCGAAGGTGCCATCTTCAAGCTGGTTTGGTAGCTGTTATTGTAGGAAAATTCTGCATCTGACAAATTATCATCCCAACTAGATCCATAATCTAGTGCACAAGCTCAAAGCATGTCCTCCAAAATCTGATTGACTCTCTCGGTCTGTCCATCGATGCGTGGGTGGAAAGCTCATCTTTGAATTCAATCGGGTTCCCAATGTTTCGTGCAACTGGTTCCAAAATTTCAAGTAAATTGGGTTCCTCATCGATCGATGCTCCTCGGAACTCCGTGTAAGCACACAATTCTGGTCATGTATATCTTTGCCAACTTAGCACTTTGCTATAGGTAGTCTTATTTGGAATGAAATGAGCTACCTTGGTCAAACGGTCGACTATGACCCAAATCGAGTCATATCTGAGCGGGTCTTTGGCAAACCTGTGATGAAATCCATGCCTAGTTTATCCCACTTCCATTCGGTATCGGCAATGGTTGTAACAATCCTGCTGGCTTCGATGTTCGCCTTTACTTTCGACATACGCCGCAAACTGCTACATACTCCGCAATATCCTTCTTCATTCCGGTCCACCGAAAATATTCTTCAAATCCAAATACATCTTGGTATTTCTGGGTGAATCAAATAGGGTGAATCATGGGCTTCTTGTAAAATCAACTTCCCGATCTACGGGTCATTGGGCACATAAACACGGTCTTCAAACCATAGGGTATCGTGCTCATCCTCACGAAATCCTTTAGCTTTTCCTTTGCTCATTTTCTCCTTTATAGAGGCAACTTCCTTATCTGCCTTTTGGGCTTCTCGATTTTGTCCATCGATTGTCATTGAATCTCCAATGCTGCTACATAGCCTCTGGAACTATTTCCAAACATAGCTCTCGAAGGTCCTCGGCTAACTCATTGGGTATTCCTCCCATCATTAGGGTATTGGCGTGGCTCTTACGGCTCAATCGTCGCGCCACGACATTAGCCTTTCGGGGTGATAATGCAATCTCATATCATAATCCTTGATTAGCTCTAACCATCTCCTCATCGAGATTCAATTCATACGTGTGAAGATGTACTTCAAACTCTTGTGATCCGTATATACTTCACAATGATTTCCAATGAGAAAGTGTCTCCACGTCTTCAAGGCATGCACAACGGCTGCTAACTCCAAATCATGAGTGGCATAATTCAACTCATGAGGCTTAAGTTGTCGTGAAGCATACTGAAACAACTCTTCCTTCCTGCATAAGCACTGCTCCAAGTCCTCGACTTGAAGCGCCATAATACACCTCATAATCCTTAGTTTGATCGGCAATATCAAAACTGGTGAGGTAACCAATCTTTTCTTCAACTCCTGAAAACTTGCCTCACAGTCCTCGGTCCATATGAATTTGTTTTCCTTCTTCAACAATTCTGTCATAGGCTTTGCAATCCTTGAGAAATTCTCAATGAATCTTGGTAGTATCCTGCGAGTCCAAGGAAACTCGAATCTCTCCAACTGTCGTTGGTGCTTCCCACTTGGTTACGGTCTCAACTTTTGTGGGGTCAACTGCTATCCCTTCTCCGGATATAATATGTCAGAAATCCAACTTCCTTTAGCCAAAACTCACATTTCTTGAACTTGGCATACAACTGGTGTTCCTCGGTTTCTCCAAAACCAATCTCAAATGTTCCTTATGTTCCTCTTCATTCTTGAGAAAATCAAAATGTCATCAATGAACACCACGACGAACTTGTCCAAAAACTCCATAAACACTTTGTTCATCGGGTTCATGAAATAGGCTGGGCGTTAGTTAGTCCAAATGACATAACGGTATACTCATCACAGTCCATATCTTGTGGTAAATGCTGTCTTGGGTATATCTTGCTCCCGAATCTTTAAGCGATGGTACCACGATCGCAAGTCGATCTTGGAAAACACTTTGGCTCCTTGCAAGCGATCAAACAGATCATTTATCATAGGTAGTGGGTACTTGTTCTTGATTGTTACTTCATTCAATCCACGGTAATCAACAACCATTCTCAAAGATCCATCCTTCTTCTCCACTAACAAAGCGGGTGATCCCCAAGGTGAAGAACTTGGGCGAATAAAGCCTTTATCCAATAGTTCCTTAATCGCTTCTTGATTTCCGCCAAATCCTTTGCGGGCATCTGTCTGACGGTCGTTTCGATATCGGGCCTGTTCACGGCAACAGCTCGATCAAAACTCAATGTCTCTATCCGCGGCATTCACAGCAACTCTTAGGAAATACATCAGGATAATCCTTTACCACTGGTACTTCTTCTGTACCACTCGATAAGCAATTAACTTGTGCTCTCCTCGGCTCGTGCGTGATACACTTAATCCTTCTTCCTTACGGTGTGGTGAGCAAAATTGACCTTGTGGTACAATCTATGTTTCCTCCATACTTTGATAACCAATCCATTCCTAATATCACATCAATCCTTGGGATTCCGAACTATTAGGTGCGAGGGAAAACATAGTGTCCAATCCTTAGTGGCAATCGATCACACCATTTACTAGCCATGTACTCTGCTCGGGTGAGGTTACTAGCATGGGTGACCTAAGGGCTTGGGTTGGTAACTTGTACTTATCCACAAATCCCTTGATATGTATGAATGCTATGCACGATGATCGAAAAGAACAAGCTGCAGTAAATGACTTAACCAAAAACTTACCGATTCTTGCATCGGGCTGATCTTCAACCTCCTCCACATCAATGTGGTTCACTGTCCCCTGTTGAAAGGGTTGGGCTTCTTTCGAGCTTCCATTGCCATTTCCATTCGGCCTTACGGGCGAGTCATTTGCATAGTGCCCAGTCTTGCGGCACTTAAAGCAAATAATGTGACTCAGTCTACCTTGGATGGTGTAGAGCGGGTTGGTGCGGTTCTGTCCGTTGCTTCCTCCATTCCGTTCCCATTCTTGGTGCCATTATGGTTATCTGAATTACCTCCTCCATGGGTATGCTGAAACTGAATTCCTGATTTAGGGGTATAACGAGGCTTCTGCTGGGATCGAGTTATACTTCCCTTGTCCATACTTCCGCTTGCAGTTCTCAATTCTTCTTTGCTTCCCTTCAATCATGAGAGCTCGGTCTACTAACTCCTGGTAGTTGTTGAAACTTGCTACCATCAACGGCATCTTGAACTCATCATTCAGTCCTTCTAGAAACTTCTCTGTTTAGCTGCATCGTAGTAGCGTCATCGGGGCATAACGTGCTAATTTACTAAAGTCATCCACGATCGCCAACAGTCCTTCCTCCTTGGCATAGGTTGCGAAACTCACGCTTCTTCATGGCCATGGCTCCTGCTTTGAAACATGAGCGGTCTGAAAAGCTTCTGAAACTGGTCCCATGTGGCGGTGTCACGGGTAAGTGGCTGTGAAATTCTCCCACCATCTGCTGCTGCGGGTCCTTCAAGCCGATGTCTGCAAACTTCACTCTTTCACCATGTGCATCCTGCAGTGGTCAGCTCCTTCCTATCTTGCGGAGCCGGTCATACTGCTACAATCGGCTCGGTGCTCTTGGAATACACGGCGGGTTCGATCTAAGAAGCGAGTCGGATGATCCGGTGGTGGTGGTGGTGGTGGGTTGTTGTTGTTGTTGTTGTTGTTGTTGTTGTTGTTCGCACCAATGTTTGAATCAGGGTATTCTCTGCTGGATCAATTGGGTGATCTCTGGTGGGAAAAGCGAATCCGGGTCGCGTCTCGGAGGCATCTGAAGGGTTTAGAAGAGAAGAGAAATGTAGAATAGAATGAGGTCTAAGGAAATCACTACCCAATGCACATGAGCAAAACACACAAAATCACTTCATTCAATCAAACAAGGGCTTACAACGATCTAACTATCGCAAAAGTGCGTGTACTAAAATGTTTACATGGATGGAATACTACTAATATGTGGGGACTTCTACTAATTTGAACGGTGGAAGACTCCATGATGTCTGCTCGACCGTCTTCAAAGTCGGGTTCACTTGGATCCGAATCGTGTCGTCGATGTTGATGTAGTCGATTGGGTATTCGACATACTGGTCTTCATTCTGGCGCCAACTTCTTCTTGAGTTCTTGATCTCGTACTTAAGATCGTTATTGTGTCTTGCCGAGCTACGATCTCGTCCATGTAGTCCTTGCGTGTAGTCTTTAGTTCTTCTTCGGTTCGATGATCCTTCCCTTTGTCTTACGCAACTCCAACATGTCATTGCACATTTGGTTCTCTGGCGTCGAATGTGCTGATTTAACTCTGGATGAAAGCTGCAATGGACCTATCCTTCTTGGTGTTGACGACGTCCCAGTTGTCATCTCGGCGTCCATAATTCTGGTAGATGGTGTCCTTGAGGTCTTCTTGATAAACTTCTCCAATCGTCCCATGGTGATGTGAGCTGCCATGCTCTTTCCTGGACTCAAGTTGGTGCAATTGAAAACACTATCTATAGGCTTGGTGATTGGGGCGAATGTCCTTCTGGAGCGTGAGCATGAATCTTCCAGCGCTCCTCTTGAGCAGAGTGGCGTTGAAAGTCCGGTGAAACTTGGTAGTCAATGTTCGGTACTTAGTAACTTCCTTCAAGTGAAATCCAAAAGGTGTGCCTTCATCCGGTTGGGTGTACTTGATCTTAGCGTCCGTCATCCTAAAGAGAGTAGAAAAGATGAGGAGTTAGAAAATGGGAAGAGAGTGATCTATGGCTTTAACTTAGTGGTCGTGTCCTACGATCGGCGTGTGCTCGATACCATTCTCTGAGCGACCAGACCCAAATGGATCAAGTCTCGTGCTCGGTGTCATCCTGGATCGATAATCCGACACCACACAGATTTCGAAGGATTTATAGCAGAGTAGCAATCACACACTTATTACATCGTTGTCCACAAGGGAACTGAATACAATAATATGGCTTAAGGCCATCTAATAATAACAATGGAAGGCTTGGAAGATAAGCGAGTCCATCAACTCCAACGGCATCACCGAGTATAGAACCACGACCTAACACCTTACTCGTCGTTCGATAAGTCTGCAAGCGTGAAAAGTTGCAGCCAACGGGTCAACACATGGAATATGGCAATGTAACACATAAGAGCAATGAATGAAATAAGCCTACACTACATGCATATATGGCTGGTGGTAAGGCTCTGACTGTTACATTGCATAAAGCTGATTTTCCCTACATCAAAGGAATAATTTTATTTAACTATCATGGTGGTTGTTAAACATTGAGAATGGTTTGACATCCTCAATCCCAATTAAAAGGTACTCATCAAAACCCAATAACTTTTATTTAGAAGTAACATGTTGAGATTCACATGATATTCAATTACAGGATACTCAAATTGTCCATAACCGGGGACACGGCTAATCATGATTAGTTTATACACTCTGCAGAGGTTTGCGACTTTTCCCCACAAGACTCGATCGCCTCCGCTTGGTTCTCGTGACTACATGGTGTTTGAGAAGCGGATGACCGAGACATAGTCTTTCGAAGCGCTAGCACCTTACATGTGGGTAGACCGTACCAACCTACATCCCCTACATCAGCTAGCCTACCCGTAAGAGTTCGCACAACTTAGTCAACTACGCCAGAGCCCATAATTGGCTTGTGGCTGCACACGGAAGTTTCAGTTTGAATAATCTTATGATCCCTTAGAGCACAGGTGGCGGTCCGAAGAAATACAGCAAGTCTGATGGAAACCAGTGCCTCAATCCACCCAGATGTGTGTTTAGGTTGCCACCTTAGATAAACCATTAATTAACAATCTCACATCTGTCATGGATATTCACTCACCCAATCCACGTCTACTAGCATAGCATGGCATAAACAAGCAAGCGAGAAGTAACTCCCAAGGTTTCATAAGTAAAACAGTAATAGGTACTACCTCAATCTACTTCCCAAACCCACAATTTAATTAGATCCTAACCATGCAAGTGTTTGAGGAATAGATCTAATGCATAAAACTGGGTATGAGAAGGGTATGATCAAAGTGTTACTTGCCTTGTCGATGATCCATGAGTCCTAGAGATTCAAGTAACAAGCGGCGCACCGGTGATCTAACGCAGACAAACAACAAGCATACAATAAGTACTCATCTAATGCAGGAAATCTCGAATAAAAGATCTAACCAGAAAGTTCAACTTAAGAACCCTGGTTGCAAAAGAATTGAATCAAAATAAACTCGAAAGTCGAAACTCGAGGAGAACGACTCGGTTTAGCAATCTGAAATTAGGTCAAAATTTCACAGTGGCAAAACTCTGTGAAAGTAGGGTAGTCGAACGGCGGTTTCATTCTGAAACTCAGCGCTTGAATCACTGATTCCGATAAGCGAGTGTGAAATAAAACAGTTTTGAAAATCGGATCGAAATCAAATCAGAAAAATAACGGATTAAATCTGATTAAAAGAAAATGACGAACGGTTTAAATAGCGGACGTTAGTTAACGAAACGAATCCAACGAACGCGTTCATTGAAGCGAGCGGTTCGGTGAGCGTTCGTTAAATAAGAAAACCGAAAAAATAAAACCAATCTAGGTTTTAAAAAACCAACACATTTTTTAAATAAAACCGGATCGGTTCAAGGGAAAACCGGATCGGGCGCGGGCTACCTCGGTGATCTCGCCGGCGAGGCTCGTGGGTCGGCGAGGCTCGGGCGGCGAGGGGTCCGGGCGGGGGCGGCGGAGTCCGGCGTCGCGGGAAAGCGGCGGGCGGCAAGGCCCACGGCGGCGGCGGGTTCAAGCGTCGGCGCTGGTGGTGGCGGGGCTCGTGAGGAGGAGTGAGAGGGGGGGGGGGAGTTATAAAGGGGGGAGGGGCGACTTTGGGAGGGGGCAAGGAGGCGGGTCGAGGCGGGACTCGGGGCCAGCGATGCTGCGTCTTGTGTGGGACACCAGCCTTCAGTAGTGTGAGGAGGAGGAGGAGGAGGTGGGCGGGGCTGGGCTGGGGCTGGCTGGTGGGCAGTGGGCCTCGACCCAGGGCGCAAATTTTTTTTAAATAAAATTTAAACCAAATGAATTTAAAAAATACCAAATGAACTCCAAATTAAATAAAACAAATTTTCCCCGACTCCTAAAAATGAGTCGAACAAAATGAACTTTAAAAACAGCAAACATGCATAAATTTTAAAATTCTCATTTTGCCTAAGCAAAATAAATCTTCCAAAACCAAATTTGGTTTATTTATAATATCTTCATTTTTCCTAATTGTTTGGGAAAGTCATATTATTCCCTCTCAAAATATTTTTATAGGAAAAACTTTATGAAGATAATTTAAATAAATCCAAATGATCCTATTTTCAAAATTTGAGAAATCCCAAATATGAAAATTATGAAACTTCCAACTCTCTCCGAGGGTCCTTGAGTTGCGTGAAATTTTCTAGGATCGGAAAAATGCGAGAAAATATGATATGCATGATGACCTAATGTATAACATTCCAAATTGAAAATTTGGGATGTTACAACCACAGTGCTCTAAAAGATATAAGTGAAGTACTAGAGCAAAACTATATAACTCAAAAGATATAAGTAAGCAGATAGAGTATTCTAATAATTTCTGAATCATGTGTGTCTCTCTCAAAGGTGTGTACAACAAGGATGATTGTGGCAAACTAAAAGCAAAGACTCAACTCATACAAGACGCTCCAAGAAAAACACATATCATGTGGTGAATAAAAATATAGCTCCAAGTAAAGTTACTATGGAAGTAGACGAAAGAGGGGATGCCTTCCGGGGCATCCCCAAGCTTTGGCTTTTTGGTGTCCTTAGATTATCTTGGGGGGTGCCATGGGCATCCCTAAGCTTAGGCTCTTGCCACTCCTTGTTCCATAATCCATCAAATCTTTCACCCAAAACTTGAAAACTTCACAACACAAAACTCCGCAGAAAATCTCGTGAGCTCCGTTAGCGAAAGAAAACAAAAGACCACTTCAAGGTACTGTAGTGAACTCATTATTTATTAATATTGGTGTTAAACCTACTGTATTCCAACTTCTCTATGGTTTATAAACTCTTTTACTAGCCATAGATTCATCCAAATAAGCAAACAACACACGAAAAACAGAACAGTCTGTAGTAATCTGTAACTAACGCAAACTTCTGGAACTCCAAAAAATCAGCCAAAATAGGACAACCTAGAATTTTTTTTTTATTGATCAGCAGCAATTGGAATCAATATTTTATCACGTTCTGGTGATTTTTAACAATTATTTTCGTGAACATAACGTTTATGGAAATTACAGCAAGATCAAATAACTATCATCCAAGAAGATCCTATAGGTTTAACTTGGCACAAACACTAATTAAAACATAAAAACACATCTAACCAGAGGCTAGATTAAATATTTATTCCTAAACAGAAGCAAAAAGCAAAAAACAAAAAATAAAATTGGTTGCCTCCCAACAAGCGCTATCGTTTAACGCCCCTAGCTAGGCATAAAAGCAAGGATAGATTTAGGTATCGCCATCTTTGGTGGGCAATCCATAAGTGGCTCCCATAATAGATTCATATGGTAACTTTATTTTCTTCCTAGGGAAGTGTTCCATGCCTTTATTTAATGGAAATTGGAATCTAATATTCCCTTCCTTCATATCATTAATTGCACCAATCGTTCTAAGGAAAGGTCTACCAAGAATAATAGGACATGAAGGATTGCAATCTATATCAAGAACAATAAAATCTACGGGCACATAGTTCCTATTTGCAAAAATAAGAACATCATTAATTCTTCCCATAGGTTTCTTAATAGTGGAATCCGCAAGGTGCAAGTTTAAAGAGCAATCATCAAAATCACGGAAACCTAGCAAATCGCACAAAGTTTTTGGAATCGTGGAAACACTAGCACCCAAATCAAACAAAGCATAGCATTCATGATCTTTAATCTTAATTTTAATAGTAGGTTCTCACTCATCATAAAGTTTTCTAGGGATAGAAACTTCCAACTCAAGCTTTTCTTCATAAGATTGCATCAAGGCATCAACGATATGTTTGGTAAAAGCTTTATTTTGACTATAAGCACGAGGAGAATTTAGCAAGGATTGCAACAAGGAAATACAATTTATCAAAGAGAAATTATCATAATTAAATTCCTTGAAATCCAAAATAGTGGGTTTATTAATATCTAGGGTTTTGTTCTCTTCAATCCCACTTTTATCAATTTTAGTATCAAGATCTAAAAACTCCGAATTTTTGGAACGCCTTCTAGGTAAAGGTGGATCATATTCAGTCCCATAATTATCAAGATTCATATTGCAAAACAAAGATTTAATAGGGGACGCATCAATAAATTTTAGATCTTCATCTTTATTTTCATAGAAATCCGGTTTAGCGGCCATCTTATTAATTACGGTAGCCTGCTTATCCGATATTTCAGCTATCAACTTCTCAAGACGAGCAATTTGGGATCTCAAACCATCAAATTCTTTAGACATATAACCGAGCTCTTTATTCATATAACTCATAAAGCTTTTTTGTTCCTTAAGCTCGTTTCTGAAGAAATTATTATGCTCAAATTGCAAAACCATAAAACTCCTGACGTTTCATTCGATCTCTTCTAACCTTTTAAGGTGAAGATCTCCAAATCTAGGCAGAGTCATCGTGACAAACAAGCAATCCAACACACGAGCAAACAAAAAGCAAGCGAAAAAGAGGCGAACGAAAAGAGAGGCGAATAAAGCGACAAGGGTGAAGTGGGGAGAGGAAAGCGAGGCATAAATGGCAAATAATGTAATGCGGGAGCTAAGGGTTTGTGATGGGTACTTGGTATGTTGACTTTTGCGTAGACCTCCCCGGCAACGGCGCCAGAAATCCTTCTTGCTACCTCTTGAGCACTGCGTTGGTTTTCCCTTGAAGAGGAAAGGGTGATGCAGCAAAGTAGCGTAAGTATTTCCCTCAGTTTTTGAGAACCAAGGTATCAATCCAGTAGGAGGCTACGCGCGAGTCCCTCGCACCTACACAAACAAATAAATCCTCGCAACAAACGTGATAAGGGGTTGTCAATCCCTACACGGTCACTTACGAGAGTAAGATCTGATAGATATGATAGGATAATATTTTTGGTATTTTTGTGATAAAGATGCAAAGTAAAATAAAAGCAAAGTAAAAAAGCAACAGAAATAACTAAGTGTTGGAAGATTAATATGATGAAGATAGACCCAGGGGCCATAGGTTTCACTAGTGGCTTCTCTCAAGAGCATAAGTATTTTACGGTGGGCGAACATATTACTGTTGAGCAATTGACAGAATTGAGCATAGTTATGAGAATATCTAGGTATGATCATGTATATAGGCATCACGTCCGAGACAAGTAGACCGACTCCTGCCTCCATCTACTACTATTACTCCACACATCGACCGCTATCCAGCATGCATCTAGAGTATTAAGTTCATAAGAATAGAGTAACGCCTTAAGCAAGATGACATGATGTAGAGGGATAAATTCATGCAATATGATAGTACCCCATCTCGTTATCCTCGATGGCAACAATACAATACGTGCCTTGCTGCCCCTACTGTCACTGGGAAAGGACACCGCAAGATTGAACCCAAAGCTAAGCACTTCTCCCATTGCAAGAAAGATCAATCTAGTAGGCCAAACCAAACTGATAATTCGAAGAGACTTGCAAAGATAACCAATCATACATAAAAGAATTCAGAAGATTCAAATATTGTTCATAGATAAACTTGATCATAAACCCACAATTCATCGGTCTCAACAAACACACTGCAAAATAAGATTATATCGAATAGATCTCCACGAGAGAGCGGGAGAACATTGTATTGAGATCCAAAAAGAGAGAAAAAGTCATCTAGCTAATAACTATGGACCCGAAGGTCTGAGGTAAACTACTCACACTTCATCGGAAAGGCTATGGTGTTGATGTAGAAGCCCTCCGTGATCGATGCCCCCTCCGTGAGCTAGGAATAGGCCCCAAGATGGGATCTCGTGGGTACAGAAGGTTGCGATGGTGGAATTAGGTTTTTGGCTCCGTATATGATCGTTTGGGGGTACGTAGGTATATATAGGAGGAAGGAGTACATTGGTGGAGCAACGTGGGGCCCACGAGGGTGGAGGGCGCGCCTGGGAGGGGGGGGGGTAGGCGCGCCCCCTACCTCGTGGCCTCCTGGTAGCATTCTTGACGTAGGGTCCAAGTCCTCTGGATCATGTTCGTTCCGAAAATCACGTTCCCGAAGGTTTCATTCCGTTTGGACTCCGTTTGATATTCTTTTTCTGCGAAACTCTGAAATAGGCAAAAAAACAACAATTCTGGGCTGGGCCTCCGGTTAATAGGTTAGTCCCAAAAATAATATAAAAGTGAATAATAAATCCCAATAATGTCCAAAACAGAAGATAATATAGCATGGAGCAATAAAAAATTATAGATATGTTGGAGACGTATCAACGAGGGGTAGCAATAAGAACATAATGGCGGTGTGTGGAGAGGCGTGTGTGTCTCGAGAGAGAGAGGGAGGCATGGACCTAGACAATGAGATGGGTGCTCATGTGTATGTTACACGGAAGAAAATGTCTAGGTGGTAGCCATGTAATGGCGACCCAATCTTTGGATGAGGGTGGGGATATGTATTGATTTGGTGGATTTTTATGTTGACGATCCACCTATATCATACCAGGAGATACAAATTGACAATCGCTAACTGAACCAATCTTCGATGGTCAATCATCTTGTCATATGCAGAAAATCAGCCTGAATAACAAGATCATGTTCCTCCAAGCAACTGAAGAACCGATAAGAACTAAGATAATGGAATTTAAGTTGCCAATATGAATCAAATAAGTATAATGGTGGGGTTACTAACATATGATCTGAACAAGGCAGTAGACCTACCCATCCTGCAGATGCAAATTATAGCGAAGCAACAATGTGTAAACAAAAACGCGAGTTTTAACCTAAAAACGCGAGTTATATCTATATCTATAGACTATATTACTATATTTTTTATTTCTATAGTTATATCTATATCTATACCACTCCCTCCGTTTTAATTTACTCCGCACATAGCTTTTACTGTAGCAAAATTTTATAAAGCTTCACCAAGTTTGTTGAAAACAATATGAATATTTACACCAACAAGTTTACATGATGTGGAAATATAAGCAATGATGAATCAAATGATATATATTGGGTGGTGTATACGTTAATATATTTTTGTAGAAACTTGTTGAAAGTATACAAAGTTTGACTTTAGAGAAACCTAATATGTTGTATTATGTATTATATATTATATATTCATCATTATTATATAGTCAATGTGTGTATTTGCACATACACCATATAAACCGTTGATTGATGTTGATCCAGTGGTCTAGGTGGCCGGATTCGGATCTACTATAACCCAATTGCACTCACACACATTCTTCCCGAACCAGCACCACGACAGTGTGATCAATCCACACAAGAAGCTCTCAACAAGACCTCCAGATGTTCCATGTCGCTTCATGGGTGTCCCCCACATCATATTATTCATACTACATTGATTGAAAAGAGAGATAAATCACCTAAAACAAGATCTTGACCGTTTTTTGTTCCTACATGTCGTGTCATGCACGTACTTAGTTGTATAGTGGTAGTAGTACAAACTACGTAGGAGTAGTACAGAGTGCTCTTACTCTATCAAGGAGTCCCATCCGGCACCAAATATCTAGGCATCCGTGCTACAGCTAGATATTTCCCTCCTCGTTTCTGATTTCCAACGCGACGGGTGGTCTGTGGTTTGCTGATACTTGGTTTGCTAAACTGTGGTCCCATCTGACAATGAAAATGATAGGCAACACGTCTTCCCTAGCTATGTGGAGTGCTGAATCGACCATGGAGTACTCCTGATTCCCGACCGTTTGGGGGTGCAACGCAAACGCGATAGGCTTTTTTCCTTTTAAAAAACTTTATAAATTGTAAAATTTTGTTCTACTCCTTGGCGCGATCGATAGATAGAAATAACGATTGGAAACGCTAGGTCGGGGCTTTTCCCGCCTGATATGCGGGGTACTATTCAAAAATCTAGTTTGGCGCATCGTCGGTTTTCTCACATGCGGTCCCACATGTTGTAGACTTGTAGTGATATAAAGCCTAGCCAATGTGTGTTGACCAATGGCCGGAACGACCATGTGGGATGCGACGTGAACAGGGCATGCTTGATGTACGTGTTCCAGTTTCTCGTTTTGAACTTGCAAATGTGACAGGCGTGCTGCACGAGTAGTTTATAATTTATAAGTTCGGTCGTAGTTTTGAATTTACGAGAAGTTCGGTTGGCTGGGTCAAACATCGTATGTAAATTATGAAGTTGGTGCAAAATGTAAGCACAACGTTCATCCTAATTTGCTGGTCCCATTTGTGCCATAGTTTAACCATAGATTTAACTAAAAATAAGTAATGCATGTCACCAAAAAATATATCGTTTGATTCGTACTTGAACATAGTTTCCAATGATATTCTTTTTTGTAACATGCATTAACATATTGTTAGTTAAGTCTAAAGTCAAAATTTGGTACATACACACGAAGGGGCCAATAAACCAGGACAGAGGAGTACTACTAGTTACAGTGATGCATATAATTGACGCCAAATGTGAGCAAAGGGATCACACATGTCTTTATCAACTGGAAAGAGAATGTGATACAATAAGAAGTATGGCCACGACGACACGATGGCAGTGGTGGTTACAGGAGGCAAGAAGAAATATGCATCCATCATCGACCTCCTCCTCCTTGACTCAGAGCGTCGGGCCACCGAATGGTGGCTGAGGAGCATCAGATTTGTGGCGAGGTCAAGGTGCTTTTTAACAAAGACGTCCAAGGCTTCCAGCCGGCTTATGAAGGCCAATGTTGTAGTGTCCTCCATGGCCTTGTACACGACTACCTCGTAGACATGGATGTGTAGGTAATGAGTGCTTGCAGGGCGAGGCGCCTTGCGGCGAGTGCGACCTCGAGGTGGACATTCTTTGTCGCGCCAGTGGGCAGTCGCAGGGTCAACCGTGCTTGAAGGAGGTTCTCACCATGGAGGCCAATTAGGGTAGCAAGCAACAAGGAGCCTGCGCGTGCGGGCAGGAGGAGTACGATGATGTCGTCCGCAAGCTTCTTGACGACGGTGAATTTGTTCATGGTGTCGACGATCATCTTGTCCAACTGAGAGTCGTAGCTGGAGTCGATGCGGGCCATTAACCAGCCGATCCATAACACCGGCTCGAGCGATTCGCGGTGCCGTGCCGCATGCCAGCGTCTTGGACCATCTAGCAGAGCCGCAGGCCGCTCATGCGCATCGCCTCCATGGGTCTGGCTTCTGGTCACTTGGTTTGGGAATTGGAGTGAGCACTGTTGCACTTAGTGTAGGTCTGTAGGTACGTACAATCTGGTACTGTAGATGCATTGGAGTGGAGGGGCGCCTTTATATGAGTGCAAACTATGTTGCATTCACATCGTGTTGCCTCCTTTCCGCTTCCTCCTCCCATTACTCCCCTCAGCATGCTAATTGAACGAGGATGCATCATTGGTCATTCAACATTTCGGGAACTGCTACCCTCTCCCTCGTCTGCATTAAAGTCGTATCAGGAACTATCCTGGTTCACTAGTTTACCATCCATTTCTCAAAAAAAATATTACCATCCTGATTTACTAGCTGTCAAATACTACTAGTAGTACTACTAGTAGGGAGTCGTGCGCCGCCTGCTGCACGCCCGGCTGAACACACCTCCTCGTCTCCATCAAACGCCTTCATTAAACCCGCATGGAAGCCACGAAATTAATTCGGCCACACATCCGTTCATGAGCGGGCAGGAATTAAATGCAACGCCGGCCAAGCTCCTCCCGTCCGCCCTCTATTTAAACAAGGCCAGACGCTGGGCAAGAATCGCACCCCTCCGCCGCTCTCCCATCTCCTCCTTCACCATTTTCTCCACTCTTCTGATGGCTTCCGAGGAGCAGTTCTTCGGAATACTAGCCGACTAGGTGGCCCGCTGAGCCCTCCAGGTACGAGCGAGGCAGCTCGCTGCTCCACCTACCTCGCCTAGCCCTACGGAGCCAGTTGCCACCCCAAGCCCATGCGTGGTTCAACAACTTGCCGCTCCCGTACAACTCGATGTGGAGAGGCGAGCTGCTCCATGTCAGCACGACGAGGAGGACGGTGACACGAGCGTCATCGATGATGCCGCGTCGTACCGTGCTCCGGTGTCTGCGGTGGCCGCGCCTCCCGTGCCTGCGGCAGACAGAAGTCGGGTGCGCGCAGAGTGACGAGTCGGTGGTCAGCGCCTCAGTGTCCGCCGCCATCATCGAGGAGAAGTAGAACATGGGAGGCCGCCACCATTTGGGTCCCATGAAGGCCACCGCCGAGACGACGACTGTGTACACAAGTGGTGTCTTGCCCGGTTCTTCTTTTCGAGGACCTTCATCGACCCCGCAAGTGTCTGACGGACATGAGGGATCCGCGGGTGACCATTTAGAGGTATTAATTATACCTGAAGAGCCGGACTAGCACCGCTTAGTTGATGTAAATGTAATGAAATCCGTCATGTATATATGAAATCCAACCGTGTTTGCATGAATTTCGTCTGGCTGGTTCCAGTTTTTGTCAAAATGTATGCCGCTGGCGTTGGATGTCTTTGTCTGACATCCTTGTCCGCGGACGGAAGTGGCAGGAAATTTGTCAGCTCCTGTTGGAGATGTTCTTATGCTGGAAATAATATTCACATCAAATCCATTTTAGTTAATTGCATGTATGATTCTCAGAAAAAAAAAGTTAATTGCATGTATAATACATGACTTGCAAGGTGGGTACATATTCATACAAAAAGTTAAAAATGAAACAAATCAATTCTTAATCTTGTATTCTAAGTACTCTATGGGTTCCACTGTCATTAGAGTAGAGAAATAAGTGTGTGTGTGTGTGTGTGTGTGTGTGTGTGTGTGTGTGTGTGTGTGTGTGTGTGTGTGTATGAAATGCAAAAACTGAAGATCACGACATAATTCGAACTCAGGTCATAGTGTTGCGAGCATTGGGCGCTAAACAGTCCACAAAATGTTCGTTCTCGAGGAATCAAGAGATATATGTCGTTTTTATATAGTTACTGTGATAATTGTTTAAAGCGGTATATTTTATGTCTACCCTAAATGATCTCGAATTCATTAGTAGTAACAAAGAAAAAGGTTGCCTAGTTAATTAAGAGAAAACCGAGCGAAAACCATCAAACCAGGCATGTAAAAACAAGGCACACTGGGCGAGCTGGCTACACACACAAGAATGCACACATGTTGTCGAACAGAAAAGTGTCGTCGAGGTTGCAATTCAGCGTCATCGTAACCACACCTGTGCGCGTGCAACTCCGACCCCACCATCAAGGACCACTGAGAAATCTACATATCGAGGGAGCTACGGAGAGAAAGTCGTATCGAGAGTGTGTGAGCGAGGCACATAGACGCAACTAGCAACTTTGTGTGTGTGTGTGTGTGTGAGAGAGAGAGAGATAATCCAATAGGTAGATTAAGATCAAGATCGAGGTGTCACCCTGCTCTTGTGTCTGCTAAGGGGGAGAGAAAGATGCATGGAGTGTGTGTGTGTGTGTTTGTGTGTGTGTGTGTGCGCGCTAGGCACAGAGCCATGATACGTCTCCAACGTATCTATAATTTATGAAGTATTCATGCTATTATATTATCCATCTTGGATGTTTTATGGGCTTTACTATGCACATTTATATTATTTTTGGGACTAACCTATTGACCCAGAGCCCAGTGTCAGTTCCTGTTTTTTCCCTTGTTTCAGTATTTCAAAGAAAAGGAATATCAAACGGAGTCGAAACGGAATGAAACCTTCTGGAGAAGTTAATTTTGGAAGGAAAGCTACTGGATGGACTTGGAGTGCACGTCAGGAAAGAAACGAGGGAGCCACGAGGTAGGGGGCGCGCCCTCCACCCTCGTGGGCCCCTCGTGGCTCCCCTGACATACTTCTTCCACCTATATATCTCCATATACCCTAAAAACTTCGAGGAACAGAAGAGATCGGGAGTTCTGCCGCCGCAAGCCTCTGTAGCCACCAAAAACCAATCGGAACCCTGTTCCGGCACCCTGCCGGAGGGGGGAACCCTCACCGGTGGCCATCTTCATCATGACGAGGAGGGAGTAGTTCACCCTCCTGGCTGAGGGTATGTACCAGTAGCTATGTGTTTGATCTCTCTCTCTCTCTCATGTTCTTGATTTGGCATGATCTTGATGTATCGCGAGCTTTGCTATTATAGTTGGATCTTATGTTGCTTCTCCCCCTCTACTCTCTTGTAATGGATTGAGTTTTCCCTTTGAAGTAATCTTATCGGATTGAGTCTTTAATGATTTGAGAACACTTGATGTATGTCTTGCCGTATGATCTGTGGTGACAATGGGATATCACGTGATTCACTTGATGTATGTTTTGGTGATCAACTTGTGGGTTCTGCCCATGAACCTATGCATAGGGGTTGGCACACATTTTTGTCTTGATTCTCCGGTAGAAACTTTGGGGCACTCTTTGAAGTTCTTTGTGTTGGTTGAATAGATGAATCTGAGATTGTGTGATGCATATTGTATAATCATACCCACGGATACTTGAGGTGACATTGGAGTATCTAGGTGACATTAGGGTTTTGGTTGATTTGTGTCTTAAGGTGTTATTCTAGTACGAACTCTAGGGCTGTTTGTGACACTTATAGGAATAGCCCAACGGATTGATTCGAAAGAATAACTTTGAGGTGGTTTCGTACCCTACCATAATCTCTTCGTTTGTTTTCCGCTATTAGTGACTTTGGAGTGACTCTTTGTTGCATGTTGAGGGATAGTTATGTGATCCAATTATGTTATTATTGTTGAGAGAACTTGCACTAGTGAAAGTATGAACCCTAGGCCTTGTTCCTATCATTGCAATACCGTTTGTGCTCACTTTTATCATTAGTTACCTTGCTGTTTTTTATATTTTAAGATTACGAAAACCTATATCTACCATCCATATTGCACTTGTATCACCATCTCTTCGCCGAACTAGTGCACCTATACAATTTACCATTGTATTGGGTGTGTTGGGGACACAAGAGACTCTTTGTTATTTGGTTGCAGGGTTGTTTGAGAGAGACGATCTTCATCCTATGCCTCCCACGGATTGATAAACCTTAGGTCATCCACTTGAGGGAAATTTTCTACTGTCTGACAAACCTCTGCACTTGGAGGCCCAACAATGTCTACAAGAAGAAGGTTGCATAGTAGACATCAAGATCTTTTCTGGCGCCATTGCCGGGGAGGCTAGGTAAGAGGCACTCACACCCCGTCAACTAAGATCTTTTCTGGCGCCGTTGCCGGGGAGGTGAGTGCTTGAAGGTATATCTTTAGATCTTGCAATCGAATCTTTTTGTTTCTTGTTTTATCACTAGTTTAGTTTATAAAAGAAAACTACAAAAAAATGGAATTGAGTTTGTCTCATACGCTTCATCTTTTTAATATCTTTCGTGAGTATGATGGAAAGGAAAATTGTGCCAAAGTGTTTGAATATCCATAGTACTAATGATGATTGCACTAGTTATGATGAAAATGTCTCCTATAAACATGTCAATTTTTGTGGAGTGCATTGGGTTTGCAAGTACACACTAAATAGGGAAGATAGATATTGCAAGAGGCACAAGTACTTAGAAACTAAATTGTTGCAAGAAAGGTTAGATGTTTGTGCTGAAAGATTCAATATTATCGCCATCCTTGCGAACTTTGCAATGAACATGGTCATTTAAAGCTCCAATGCTATTTGTTTCATGATCAAGTCGTGTCCAAAAATTGTGATAACTTGATTACCCTTGAGCATCATAAATAGCTTAGTCTTCTTTTGGGTTATGAAGAAATGAAACGTATAACTAAGGATATTCCAAAATTTAATCTCGATAAATTTCTTGATTTTGATCTAGAGGAAAATTATATGTATTGTGCGGTGAATTGCATTGAAAATCCTTATATTGCCAATTACATAAAGAAAAGAAAACAAATAGAATATGAAGAGAATACTAATGAAAGGGAAGAGACTTCCCAATATCCTCTTATTATTTCTTATGATGAATCAGGTAACGAGGAGGAGCCTTCTATTCAACCAATATCATTAATAAGGAGCTCCAAAATGAGGATTGAACCCACACATGATGTGGTGAAGAAGAAGAAAAGAAAAAGGAAGAGAGGTAAAAAGATATCTCTCCCAAATAATGTTGCTCCTATTATTGTTGTGCCTCATGAAAATGAATCAAAAATAATTGTGGAATATGATGCACTTGATGTTGATCTCGTTATGCCTATTGCTTGTTGTGATGATTATGATTGGGAAGATAATGATACTTCTTATGATCTTGAAAATCTGTTTGGCACTTGCTTGGAAGAATATGATAATTGCTATACTATTGGTGCTATCCATACTATTAATGATGAGAGTGATTATGCTTATGATATGAAAAGGCCCAAGCTTGGGGAAGCTATGTTTGATGAGAATGACATATTTGAGAATATATTTGCTGCAATCAATGTTTGTCCCAAGCTTGGGGATGCTACGTTTAATGAAGATGATATTTTTAGCCTCCCAAGTTTTGATATGCAAAGTTGTTATGATGATAGCATGCCTTCTACCTATGATGATTATATTGATGAAAGTGGGTTTGGAAGAGTGTCAACTTTAGGAAATAATGATCCCACTATTTTGGAGGATGTTTAATCTTATAATATTTATGAAAGTGGATTTGGAGAGGTCATGACTTTATTTAGTGATGCATCCACTATTTCGGAAGAGGTTTCAATTGATTGTGATGAAACTTATGCTATAAAAAGTAGTGATGATTATACTTATAAAACTTGTCATGATTATGATTACCCTTTTTCTGGACATTATTCATTTAATGTGGAAACAATTTATAGTATTCAAGTCTCTTATGATACTCCCACTATTCCGAATGAGAAGAATTTTGCTCATGTGGAGAGTAGTAAAATTTCTATGCAAGTAGATCATGAAAAGAATGATTTAGGTGCTGGTTATATTGTTGAATTCATTCATGATGCTACTGAAAATTATTATGAAGGATAAATATATGCTTGTAGGAATTGCAATAATATCAAGTTTCCTCTCTATGTGTTTAAAGTTTTCAAGTCATGCTTGTTTTGCCTTCCTATGCTAGTTGATTATTGTTCCCATAAGTTGTTTGATCACAAAATCCCTATGCATAGGAAGTGGGTTAGACTTAAATGTTCTATTCATATTCTTCATGATGCTCTCTTTATGTTTCAATTCTTATCTTTTATGTGAGCATCATTGAAATCATCATGCCTAGCTAGGGGCGTTAAACGATAGCGCTTGTTGGGAGGCAACCCAATTTTATTTTGGTTTCTTGCTTTTTGGTTCTGTTTAGGAATAAATAATCCATCTAGCTTCTGTTTAGAAGTGGTTTTGTGTTTTAATTAGTGTTTGTGCCAAGTAGAACCTTTGGGAAGACTTGGGTGAAGTCTTTATGATCATGCTGTAAAAAACAGAAACTTTAGCGCTCACGGGATTAGCTTCAACTTTGTCGGGGAGAAGCTGATCGTGTCCCACGAACACCTACGGGATCTGGGTCCCTTGTGGTTCGGAGGGGGGCGGAGATTGCACAAAGAGCGGATCGAAGCGATGCACACGAGCAGATTTACCCAGCTTCGGAGCTCTCCGGAGAGATAATACTCCTACTGCTGCTTTGTGGATTATCTTGTGTTCTTGCTAGGGAGCAATGGGAGCTACAAAACCTAGCCTGAGTGTGGTCTCGTATGAGTAGAATGAACTAAGCCGGAGCTGAACCGAACCCCTTCTACGTTGCACTTGGGCCTCCTTTTATAGGCACAAGGGGTCACCACATGTGCCAAGTAGACAAGGGTAAAATAGTAAAACATAGGTTGGTACACCGCTCATGCAGTGTGCAGTAATCTATACCTAACTCGACGGCAAGGGACAAGAGTCATCAATGCCCGTCTCGATCGCCCGAACGAAGGTAACAGGACCGTCTGGCGCCTCCGTTTGCCACGATGGTAGCTGTCGTCGCCGCTATCGCTGCTCCCCGCTGGCTGCACAGCCCGTCGACACACGTGCTTGGGAGAGCCCCGTGGTGACACGTTGGCGGGTGAGATGGAGCGGAGATGAAGAGAGGTCATTTGCCGCGGCGAGTACTTTGCCGCGGCAAGGTTCTTGTCGCGCTCGAGAGCTTATCGCTCACCACGCCTTCCCGGCAAGCTCCCCTTGCCGGGGCCTTGTTACCTTTGCGCCCTGAGTGGCCTTCCCGGCAAGCTCCTCTTGCCGGGGCCTCGATTACTTTGTTCTTGAATGGCTCCAAAGGAGCCGCTGAGGATCTTGGCGGTCATCAGGCCAGCCCTGCCGTGGGGCGCTGGAACTGTCCGTGCACGAGTTCGGGATACTAGGGTACCCCTACTCTAGTACACCGACAGGAGCCCCCGGGCCTGGGCCACACACGGCGCCAAGCTCTGTTGGGCCAGGCCCAAAACAGGGCACGGGCACGCGCGGCCTGGGTCCAAACCAAATCCACCCCGTATCCGCCGCGTTCCCCCGTAACGGCACGCGTCAATTGCGGCGTCGTGGGGGAAGTGGGCGGCGTGCGAGGTCGCCTCATCCGTCGCCTCGGTTCTGCATCCCCGCCACGTGGCTCCCATGCTCTTGGGGTCGCGGATGGTGGAAGTGGGAAACTGGGCCGTTGCGAGTAGAGGCAGCAGGTCGGCCCCGATTCCCTGCTCTTCCTATGCCCTGATTCATCGAAGGGCGGCCGAGCCCCACCTTGCTTCTTTTAAAAAAGCGGAAGGGAGCGCAGGCCCGCACTCTCCCATCTCTTCCTTTCTCAGCTTCGCTCCCCTTTCTATCATTCGTCATGGAGAAAGGGAACCTTGGTTCTTCATCGGTGGCGGCGAGGGTCGCCGCAGACAGCGCCCCTCCCAACCCCACGCCGGGGTGGCAGAGCCAGCCACAAGAGGAAGAGGGAGGCGAGGTCGTGGGCGTGGTCGAGGCGCCGGGAAGAAGCGGACGGGCGGCGCGCCGTCTCCGCCTCCGCCGGCGGTTCCCCTCCTGCGGCGGTCCATCTGAGGGACGACCCTTGCGAGTTCTTCGTCGAGCTGCGCTGGCGCCTCGTCGTCGCCTCCGGCTTCCAGCTCCGTTCATGAGCGCGATGGAGTCGGATCCGCCCGAGACACTGAGACTGCACATGAGGGGCCGCATCCACAACCTGATGGCGGGGTTTACCCTCCATTTTAAGTTAATGGAGGGTGATCTCCTCTCCGTCAAGGTCTTCGGGGATCTCGGTACTCGGGCGAAGTGCTGCGTGGATAGCTCCTCCGACAGCGAAGATTCCCCTCGCGCGAGTGACGAGGAGGAGAGCGACAGCGACGACGAGGGTAGCGGGCCCGATTAGTTGTCGGGCGCCGCAAGGCCGTCTGGCGACCCCATCATCCGCGTCGCCGGCTCCTTGAACTCCCCGGGTCGTCTCCTTGGGCGATGGCGCGAGGGAGGCTGCGGAAGGGAAGAGGATGGCGACAAGGCCGTCAAGTCGAGTACGAGGCGTAGTGCCCTCGACAGCGCGGCCGACGTCCTGCCGCCCGTCTTGAGCCCGCTTCGGCGCCGCCGTCTTCGTTAAGCCCTCGGACAGCCCGGGATGTTCCCTTGGTGCCTTCTCACACTGTAGCTTGCCTAGGCGCTCCTTTGTCCTTCTCGCCTCCTTGACCTACCTCCACGAAGAGAGGGACAGGAAAAAGATTACGGGCATCTTATCTTTTAAATTGTAATCCTTCGGCCTTATCCGCATTTAAAACTTGTAATCCTCTCTTTCATGTCTTTCATTCTCCACGGATTTGTATCCGAGTAGGATGTTTTTAATGAAAAAGGGATGCTTGAAAAGGGACGAAAGGCTTATCTGATACCGCAGCCCCTAGCAACTCGGCTTGCCGCAGCCCCGGCAACTCGGCTTGCGGGGCTTGGGTGCTGGCGCACCTTCTTCTCCTCTTCGCTGTTATTTCAGTTCGAGAAAAATTTAGCCAATGCCGCAATAAGTTATTTTGTAATATAACTTTGTTCGGGCAATATTTGCTATGTTACTTCCTTTACTCGACTCTTGGCTTTGTATGTTACTGCCCTCGCCAGGAAACTTGCGGTGCAGGCACCCTTGCCATGCGCCGAAAGCGGAACTTCAGCAGCCTTCTTTGTCAAGGGTCGCTACCGACAAGCAACCTTGTCGCGGACTAGCCGCAGCTCACTTAAGTTGTTGAGCGGACTCGAAACAAAGTAAGGGCGCGACCAGTCATGATTTGGTTCCTTCGCGCACGGGTTTTCCATACAGAGCGCGGTCGTTCAAGGAAAATAATTTTTAAAATTTAAAAATCGAATGCTCAAACTTCGGCAACTTAGCTTTTCTGTTGTCCATTTCCCGGCAAGGCGACAGTTCCTCGAGCGACGCTTGGCGGCTCACACCATTATCTTCCCTTTTCCCCCCGGTTAACTTGTGGGTGGATGAACCTTCTTCTTGTTTGAGAAGAAAGAAGAGAAAATAAAGTTATGGAGCCTAGTGGCTCGTTATCGCTTACCGGGCGTGGATGCTGCACAAAATGTTAGAAAACACATGCATATATGATTATGAGTGCATGTATTGACAAGTTGTGCACAACACATAGGCTTTACTGATGCACGGGGTCTGCGCCTGACTTTGCACAAAGGATTACATGCAACAGCGGCAAGACTTGTACCAAAGGGTGGTTGCCGGAACAGGTTCCGGCAACCGCGCCTTATGGGTAGAACTTGCGAAGATGCTCTATATTCCAGGAATTGCTCACCGGAACGCCATCTTCGGTCTCAAGGCGGACAGCGCCGGGCCTAGTGACTCGTTTTACCCGATAAGGGCCTTCCCACTTTGGCGTCAACTTGTTGGAATTCTTGGCGGATTGAACGCGCCGAAGAACAAGGTCGCCTTCCTCGAAGCTTCTGGACTTAACTTTGCGGCTATGGTAGCGACGCAAAGCTTGCTGGTAATGAGCAGCTCGTACAGCAGCCTGAAGACGATCTTCCTCGAGGAGCAGCGCGTCATCTTGTCGCAGCTGCTCTTGCTCAAGCTCATCATAGACGAGCACTCGAGGTGACCCGTACATGAGTTCCGTGGGGAGAACTGCCTCTGCTCCGTAGACTAGAGCGAAAGGTGTCTGGCCAGTGGCTCGATTTGGCGTCGTCCTGATCGACCAAAGAACCATCGGCAGCTCCTCGATCCAGTTCCTTCCGCACTTGCGCAGCCTGTCGAAAGTTATGGTCTTGAGTCCCCGCAGCACTTCAGCGTTTGCTCTCTCTGCTTGACCGTTGCTTCTCGGATGAGCAACAGAAGCAAAGCAGATCTTGGCGCCAAGATCTTGGGCGTACTGCATGAAGGTGCGGCTCGTGATCTGTGTGTCGTTCTCGGTAATGATTCTGTTAGGAATCCCAAAACGGCAAACAATTGACCTGAAGAACTTGATCTTGATTGGCTGTCACCTTCCTCACTGGTTCCACTTCTGGCCACTTTGTGAACTTGTCGATTGCGACATACAAGTACTCAAAGCCCCCGATGGCTCGGGGGAAAGGGCCGAGGATGTCGAGCCCCCAGACCGAGAAGGGCCAGGATAAAGGGATCGTTTGGAGAGCTTGAGCTGGTTGGTGTATCTGTTTGGAATGGAACTGGCACGCTTCACACTTTGTTACTTGTGTCATTGCATCCTGGAGGGCTTCTGGCCAGAAGAAACCTTGTCGGAAAGCTTTGCCGGCAAGTGCCCTTGCGCCAATGTGGTGACCACATATGCCTCCATGTATCTCTGCCAACAGCTTCTGTCCATCTTCCCGGCAAATGCACTTCAATTTCACACCGTTGAGTCTTCTTCTGTACAGGATGTTGTCAACAAACTGGTACATACTTGACTGCCGTGCTACTTTTTCCGCTTCTTCTTGCTCTTCGGGAAGTTCTCCTGTCTGAAGGAAATGGACGATTTGTTGTGCCCATGCTGGAGCCTGTGGCTCGACAACAAGGACTAAAGGCTCATCTATCACTGCGGGAACATCAGCTTCTACGGCAAGGACCTGTGGGTCCGCCGGAGCTTGATGATCCCCGGCAAGCTTGCCGGAGCGAAACTTGTCGGGAGCGTTTGCTTCAACGATACAAACTGCATGGTTTGTCGGAGCAGACTGCTCCTCAGTGATATTTGCGTTGATTTTAGGGACCTTCTTGGCGGCGGCTTCAGGGAGCTCTGCCGGAAAGTAGTCGCCGGAAACCAGTTTTCTCTTCTTGCTCTGTCCTGTTGATGGTGTTACGGTTGGCTGAGTCAGCTTGAGCACAAAAATTCCTGGTTCCACAGGTAACTTAAGCGCGGCACATTTGGAGAGGCCATCAGCTATTCATTCTGAGCTCTTGGAACGTGTTCCATTTGCAGGCCTTCAAAGTGCTCTTCTAGCTTTCTCACTTCATCGACGTAAGCTTCCATCAACGGGCTCTGATAATCTTTATTTACTTGGCGGACGACAAGTTGCGAGTCCCCCCTGACAATGAGCTTCTTGATCCCAAGGTCTACCGCAATCCTGAGACCGGCAAGCAAACCTTCATACTCCGCAGTATTGTTTGTTGCTTGTTCCTTGGGAAAGTGCATCTGGACTATGTACTTGAGGTGCTCTCCGGTGGGTGCGATAAGCAGCACGCCGGCACCGGCGCCTTGCAGCGAGAAGGCACCATCGAAGTACATCGGCCACTCTTTATTTGCTTCTTTGACGGGGATACTTGTCTCTGGAATTTCTTCATCTTGCGTTGGTGTCCATTCAGCTATGAATTCCGCCAATGCTCTGCTCTGGATAGTTGACGTGCTTTCAAACTTGAGACCAAAGCTTGACAGTTCCAGTGCCCACTCGACGATTCTGCCTGTTGCTTCTGGATTTTGCAATATCCTCTTCAGCGGAAAGCGAGTGACAACTGTTATCTCGTGTGCTTGGAAGTAATGGCGCAGCTTTCTCGAGGCCATGAGGAGGCCTAAAAGCAACTTCTGCACACCAGAGTACCTTGACCTAGCCCCCTGCAGAAGGGAACTGACAAAGTAAACTGGGCGCTGCACCATCCTTTTTTGTGTCTTGTCGCAACCCTGCGCTAATCTGTCCTTGTCGGGACCAGAGCTTGACGGCGAAGCCCCTTGCTTGTCGCTGGATGCGTCTGCCTTGGTTGCCGGCTCATCATCTGCCTCCCTCTCCGCTACTAACGCATCACTAACCACTTGATTGGTTGCCGCTATATACAGCAGCAACTTCTCTTGTGGCCTAGGTGCGACAAGTATTGGAGCGGAGGACAGTATCTCTTCAAGTCTGCAGCGCAGCCTCCGCTTCGAGTCCATTTCATTGGACCTGCCTTTTTCAAAATCTTGAAAACGGCAGTATGGCGTTCAGCAGACTTAGAGATGAACTCCGAGAGCAGCCACGCAACCGCAAGTCTTCGACATCCTTGACGCGCTTTGGTGCTTCGATCTGCTCAATGGCCTTGATCTTGTCGGGATTGGCTTCAATTCCCCGCTGAGACACAAAGAACCCGAGAAGCTTGCGGAAGGGACTCCAAACACGCACTTCTCGGGGTTGAGCTTGAGGTTGATCTTTGCAGATTTGCAAATGTCTCATCCAAATCCTGAATCGAGTTGCTTTGTCCTTGCTTTTGACCACTATATCATCCATGTAGGCTTCTACATTTCTGTGTATCTGTGGCTCAAAGGCATCATGGACTACTCTTGCAAAGGTTGAACCGGCATTCTTCAAACCGAAAGGCATCTGTATGAAGCAGTACGTGCCACATGGTGTAATGAATGCGGTTTTCTCTTCATCTTCTTCCTTGTCTCGGCCGCGGGGAGGTCTGTCTCCTTGCCGCTGCTTGGCCTTGCCGCGGCGTCCTCCCCGACCGGGTCTCTTCTTACTTGTTGTACCTGCACCTTCTTGGGCTTTCTCCTTGTCTCGCCGCTCGTATTCAGCTCTCTGTAGCTCAACAAGCTGTTCGACTTTCTTGCAGCTCTGAAGATCGTGGCCCTTGGTGCGGTGGATCTTACAGTACTGCTTGTTGGAGCTGTCAGGCTTGTCGGCGGCCGCCACAGCTTGGCGGTCGGCGTCAACGGCAACCTCCTTGCCGGAGCCACCAGCCTTGGCTTTGTTGGCGGCACCATTCTTGTCGGACTGCTCGACAACTAGTACTTCTTGGTTTTTCTTCCTCCTATTGTTTCGCCGCCGGCTCTTTCTTGCCGGGGCGATCTCCTCACTGTCAGACTCTGCTCCCACATTCTCTCCTAGGAGTCTTCTTCCTTCTTCAGTGCGTGCACACTTGTCGGCCAGGGCGTAGAGCTCGGTGACGTCTTTCACTTTGCACATCGCCATCTCCTCCCTCATCCTGCGGTTTCGTACATTCTGATGGAATGCACTGATCACCGCGGCAGGGTGGACGTCGGGGATGTTGTAGTGCACTCGACTGAATCTCTGGATGAACTTGCGCAGGGACTCTCCCTCCTTCTGGGCAAGCAGGTGGAGGTCACTCTCCTGGCCATGAGGCTTGTGGCCGCCTGTGAAGGCGCCAACAAACTGGTGGCACAAATCTGCCCAAGAAGAAATAGAGCCATCTGGCAAGTGCATGAGCCAAGACCTGACGTTTGGCTTGAGCACCAGGGGAAAGTAGTTGGCGAGGATCTTGTCGTCTCGTCCCCCCGCGGCCTGCACCGCGATGGTGTAGATGCTGAGGAACTCCGATGGGTGTGTCCTGCCATCATACTTTTCTGGCACATCTGGTTTGAAGTTTTTCTTGTCGGGCCACCGGACTTGCCGCAGCTCACGAGTGAACGCAGGGCAACCTACCGTGTACGGTAAGTCGCCTGGTTCCCCTGGGGCATGCATATCGACAGTGGGCCCGGCGCGTTGGTCGATTGATTGGCGCGCTTCTCTTGGCGCTTCGATACGGGTTCGGCGTCTTCTTCTTGCCGTTCTCGGAGAACTTGGCGCTGGTCGCGACGAGCTCATGGATCCGACGACGCTGTGGAGTCGCTGTCGAGGTGGATCCGCGAGTCGGCGATCTTGGTCTTCGGGAGGGGAGTGCACGGTGGCTGCACCCCGCAAGTCTCGTCGCCATCAGCTCGCGCCTTGTCGCCTTGCGCGGCTGCGGCACTCGGTTGCCGCGGGACACGCCGCTAAGCGGCCGATGAGACTCTGAATTGTGGCCCTCCATTCGTCGACCTTATCGGCCGTTGGAGGGTAATCTAGAAGTAATAGAGCTCTAGCCAAGGCTTCCGCTGGTGTGGTTGGCGGCAACGGCGTACGGAGCGAAGAACGGGATGTGCTCGGACTCCTAACCAAGTTAGGAGGAGCAGCATCCCGCCCAAGCGACCGTACTCCGCTCGTACCAGCATGCTGGGGTGCATGCGGGTCTCGAGGGCCTCGGGATCCTCCAGCTTGGCCTTGATCCAACGAGCGTATGGTGCCGCGAGCATCATGACGTTGTCGATCCCGCGCCTCCTGCGAAGGACGCGGTGCGGACTCGGACGCCGACGCCTGTGCTGCCTTGTCCTTGGACCTGGCGGCATTGTGGGCTCTCTCGACGACGCCGGTTCCTCCGCCAGCCTTTCCCCCACCACCTGACAGCTCCGGTGGCGGTGGGTTCGATGCGGACGGCTCTGCTGCTGCTGAAGACTTCTTCTTCGGCGCCATGTCGACAAAGATGTTGATGAAGTTGCTCGTGTAACCGCCGGATCGGGTTCACACAGCCTCGACGCCCCCTACCTGGCGCGCCAAATATGTCGGGGAGAACTGATCGTGTCCCACGAACACCTACGGGACCTGGGTCCCTTGTGGTTCGGAGGGGGGCGGAGATTGCACAAAGAGCGGATCGAAGCGATGCACACGAGCAGATTTACCCAGCTTCGGAGCTCTCCGGAGAGATAATACTCCTACTGCTGCTTTGTGGATTATCTTGTGTTCTTGCTAGGGAGCAATGGGAGCTACAAAACCTAGCCTGAGTGTGGTCTCGTATGAGTAGAATGAACTAAGCCGGAGCTGAACCGAACCCCTTCTACGTTGCACTTGGGCCTCCTTTTATAGGCACAAGGGGTCACCACATGTGCCAAGTAGACAAGGGTAAAATAGTAAAAACATAGGTTGGTACACCGCTCTGTACAGTGTACAGTAATCTATACCTAACTCTGACGGCAAGGGACAAGAGTCATCAATGCCCGTCTCAGTCGCCCGAACAGTGTAACAGGGACCGTCAAGTGCGCCTCCGTTTGCCATGATGGTAGCCTGTCAGCGCCGCTTATCGCTGCTCCCCGCTGGCTGCACAGCCCGTCGACACGCGTGCTTGGGAGAGCCCGTGGTGACACGTTGGCGGGTGAGCTGGAGCGAGATGAAGAGAGGTCATTTGCCGCGGCGAGTACTTTGCCGCGGCAAGGTTCTTGTCGCGCTCGGGAGCTTATCGCTCACCAAGCCTTCCCGACAAGCTCCCCTTGCCGGGGCCTTGTTACCTTTGCGCCCTGAGTGGCCTTCTCGGCAAGCTCCTCTTGCCGGGGCCTCGATTACTTTGTTCTTGAATGGCTCCAAAGGATCCGCTGAGGATCTTGGCGGTCATCAGGCCAGCCCTGCCGTGGGGCGCTGCAACTGTCCGTGCACGAGTTCGGGATACTAGGGTACCCCTACTCTAGTACACCGACAAACTTTTTACTGGAGAGTGATATTTAGTTGCTTATTTTTTCAGATGATTAGTAGACAAATTACTCAGGTCCAACAATTTATTTTAGAATTTTTGGAGTTCCATAAGTATACATTTGATACAGATTACTACAGACTGTTCTGTTTTTGACAGATTCTGTTTTCATTGTGTTGCTTGCTTATTTTGATGAATCTACGGCTAGTAAAATAGTTTATAAACCATAGAGAAGTTAGAATACAGTAGGTTTAACACCAATATAAATAAAGAATGAGTTCATTACAGTACCTTGAAGTGGTGTTTTGTTTTCTTTTGCTAACGGAGCTCATGAGTTTTCTGTTAAGTTTTGTGTTGTGAAGTTTTCAAGTTTTGGGTAAAGATTCGATGGACTATGAAATAAGGAGTGGCAAGAGCCTAATCTTGGGGATGCCCAAGGCACCCCAAGGTAATATTCAAGGATAACCAATCGTATAAGCTTGGGGATGCCCCGGATGGCATCCCCTCTTTCGTCTTCGTTCATCGATAACTTTACTTGGAGCTATATTTTTATTCACCACATGATATGTGTTTTGCTTGGAGCGTCATTTTATTTTCTTTAGATTTGCTTGCTGTTTGAATAAAATACTAAGATCTAAAATTCTTATGAGAGAGAGTATTCACATAGCTACATAATTATTTAACTACTCATTGATCTTCACTCATATCTTTTTGGAGTAGTTTGTCATTTACTCGCGTGCTTCACTTATATCCTATGAGTAAATAGTTGAATGATTTGAATGTCATAAATCTGAAATTATATATGTTTCATATGCCTTTCCCATGGGGAGTAATGCCTTCACATATAAGAAGTATAGGTGGTAAATTTATTGAAGGTTAGCAAACATTGTATTGGTCACTTGAACAATTCATGAAAGAATATTGAAGGAAGGGAGGTTTCACATATAAATATACTATCTTGGACATCTTCTATGATTGTGATCCCCACTAATTATTTTCAAACCTGAGCAAATTAGTTGAAGTTGGACAAGGAAGACAACATAATGAGTTATGCTTGGGTATATCTGTATAAGTTATATTGTTTTGGATCCTCTAACATGTGGTGCTTGCTATTTAGAATCCTTTGCTGGCCAAAATATCTGTACTAAGCATGAATGATATTGGGAACTCTTGGTTGTTATGTTGACAATGAAAGCATACCTCTCAAAATTATTTTCATCTCTGTTTTTGCTTCGAGCTCTGGCACCTCTGCAAATCCCTGCTTCCCTCTGCGAAGGGCCTACCTTTTACTTTTATGCAAGAGTCAGTAGTATTCCTTCTCATTCCAACCTACTCTTTAGTTGGAAAGCATCATATGATGGAAAGATCTAAGCATATATGGCCATTCAAATATATTTGATCATGAATTATTACTGTTGACATTACCCTTGAGGTAAAAGGTTGGGAGGCGAAACATTAAGCCCCTATCTTTCTCTGTGTTCGATGAATACTATTTGTTCTAAAAATATGCTTTGAGTGGTAGCAATCATGGAAGACTAAATGATAGTTGAGTATGTGAAGTTTGCTGAATCAAAGCTCTGACATAGACTCTTCCTAAAAATAAGATGAACCTGCAATTGTTTGATGACTGAGAACATAGTTTGTTAGTTTTCAAGAAAGTTTATGATCTATACTTTAACATGTGAATAGTTTGTTACTTGATCGTGCAAAGTTGTATGAGTGGAGCTACTGTTATGACATATAATAATGCTAGAAAATATGATTGAAATTATCATTGATCAAACTTATGCACCTGCTAGCATTTACACTTCATAAATTATTTCTTTTATCATTTACCTACTCGAGGACGAGCAAGAATTAAGCTTGGGGATGCTGATACGTCTCCAACGTATTTATAATTTATGAAGTATTCATGCTATTATATTATCCATCTTGGATGTTTTATGGGCTTTACTATGCACTTTTATATTATTATTGGGACTAACCTATTGACCCAGAGCCCAGTGCCAGTTCCTGTTTTTCCCTTGTTTCAGTATTTCGAAGAAAAGGAATATCAAACGGAGTCGAAACGGAATGAAACCTTCTGGAGAAGTTAATTTTGGAAGGAAAGCTACCGGATTGACTTGGAGTGCATGTCAAGGAAGAAACGAGGGAGCCACGAGGTAGGGGGGCGCGCCCACCCCCCTAGGGCGCGCCCTCCGCCCTCGTGGGCCCCTCGTGGCTCCCCTGACATACTTCTTCCACCTATATCTCCATATACCCTAAAAACTTCGGGGAACGGAAGAGATCGGGAGTTCCGCCGCCGCAAGCCTCTGTAGCCACCAAAAACCAATCAGGACCCTGTTCCGACACCCTGCCAGAGGGGGGAACTCTCACCGGTGGCCATCTTCATCATCCCGGCGCTCTCCATGACGAGGAGGGAGTAGTTCACCCACGGGGCTGAGGGTATGTACTAGTAGCTATGTGTTTGATCTCTCTCTCTCTCTCGTGTTCTTGATTTGGCACGATCTTGATGTATCGCGAGCTTTGCTATTATAGTTGGATCTTATGTTGCTTCTCCCCCTCTACTCTCTTGTAATGGATTGAGTTTTCCCTTTAAAGTAATCTTATCGGATTGAGTCTTTAATGATTTGAGAACACTTGATGTATGTCTTGTCGTGCGTATCTGTGGTGACAATGAGATATCACGTGATTCACTTGATGTATGTTTTGGTGATCAACTTGCGGGTTCCGCCCATGAACCTATGCATAGGGGTTGGCACACGTTTTCGTCTTGATTCTCCATTAGAAACTTTGGGGCACTCTTTGAGGTTCTATGTGTTGGTTGAATAGATGAATGTGAGATTGTGTGATGCATATTGTATAATCATACCCACGGGTACTTGAGGTGACATTGGAGTATCTAGGTGACATTAGGGTTTTGGTTGATTTGTTTCTTAAGTTGTTATTCTAGTACGAAGTCTAGGGCTATTTGTGACACCTATAGGAATAGCCCAACGGATTGATTGGAAAGAATAACTTTGATGTGGTTTCGTACCCTACCATAATCTCTTCGTTTGTTTTCCGCTATTAGTGACTTTGGAGTGACTCTTTGTTGCATGTTGAGGGATAGTTATGTTATCCAATTATGTTATTATTGTTGAGAGAACTTGCACTAGTGAAAGTATGAACCCTAGGCCTTGTTTCCTATCATTGCAATACCGTTTGTGCTCACTTTTATCATTAGTTACCTTGCTGTTTTTATATTTTCAGATTACAAAAACATATATCTACCATCCATATTGCACTTGTATCACCATCTCTTCGCCGAACTAGTGCACCTATACAATTTACCATTGTATTGGGTGTGTTGGGGACACAAGAGACTCTTTGTTATTTGGTTGTAGGGTTGTTTGAGAAAGACCATCTTCATCCTACGCCTCCCACGGATTGATAAACCTTAGGTCATCCACTTGAGGGAAATTTGCTACTGTCCTACAAACCTCTGCACTTGGAGGCCCAACAACGTCTACAAGAAGAAGGTTGCGTAGTAGACATCAAGCCACAACTAGCGAGTGTGTGTGTGCTTGAGAGAGAAGCCAGTAGTAGATAGATTAATATAAAGATCGAGGTGTCACCCTGCTCCTTCAATGTCGGGAAGGGTGGAGGGGAGGGTGCCAATGACACTTAGAGAGAGATATAGAGAAAGAGAGAGGGAGTTTGTGTGTCACATATTTATACTAGGGGATAGGCAGATAGCATGTGTGTGAGGCATACTTAAAGCATCAGGGAGATAAACAAGCGGGTGTGCATGCAAGTGCCAAAAATAAATGAAGAGAGAAACAATGTGTGTGTGTGTGAGCGAACTCTTCTCTAAATCTCAAAACAAAAGGTGCTCTGTTGGAATCCCATTGTATGGATTCATATGGTTCCGGGACTCGAGTTAACCTTATGGATATGTGTGCGGGACATAGTTATTATTCGAGACATGAGTGACGGTGGGTGGGCAGAATTAAAGGGGTGGGCGTGTTCGACAGAGAGAGTGTGTTTTTGTGTGAGAGACTTGTAGGATGAGATAGAAAGATGAATTCTAGCCTTGACAGAGGGATATAAATACATGAAGTGTGTGTGTGTGATTGAGATGCCCACGGAGAAAGGAGTTTTGTATGTGTGTGAGAGAGATTGCACAATTCATTCACGTATCACTATCTAACGGTTGAGGACATGCTTCGCTTGAACATAAGCAATATCTACTTCGTACTGTGGCCGAAGATACAATATTGATACAACTCTATAAAGATTGGATACTCACATATCACACAAGTTTTTTTGTTTCAAAAATCCTTTTTCAATTGTGCATGCCAAACTTATAGTGATATTTCTTCAAACAACCACTGTAGTTATCATGTACATGCACCATTGTTAGTGTTACATTCAAAGTTTCGAATGATTTAAGGTTCTATTATGAAGTAATATACGTAATATTCATATATGAATTCAACGGATACTGCAATTTATGAAATAAGGCCATGTAATCATATGAGGTAACACTTTTAAGTAGGGGACAATAATATCTATTTCTTTGCGCATCTATATTATCCATTTGTTAGTGTCCAATATAATTAAAATTAACACATCAATTTTTTGTGTTTAAAATAAATAACCAATGGCACTAAATTATATATTTACACAATAAATACATAGGCTGAGCGTTTGATCTATTTTTTATGAACACACCTCTACAACGTACGACCGGCCGCGCTCGTGTGATCGTAACAAGTTGTCGATGCAACATCCAGAGTTATTGTGTTTGTTCTCGGGTGGACTTCATGCGAGTTATTAACTACCCACGTCAGTCACGTGTGCCCCGTGTACACAGTCTCGCATGACCGGCTTCCCACTAGCACTATCCAAAATTAGCTGAAAACTGGATACAGATGATCCCGCGGGCGGCAAAATCTCCCGCCTCCTTCTAAAATTCCCGCGACCAAGTATGTAGCATGCGAAATTTCCCTTTTGTCCTTGGTTCACGGAGAACAATACGGCCCTCATTTACATAATAGATCAGGGTTGCTTTGGTAACTTCCGGTTCCCCCACCACGTGACACCCCCCTTTCCTATCCCCTCCCGCAAAGACGACTTCTCCACAACACCAGAGCATCTTACATCATGTCGTACGTACTTCATCAGTCATTCTACCCCTTCCCTCTCGAAACCCTAGACCGCTCATCCACCGGCGTACCAGAGCCCATTCACTGCCGATATCGTCCACCTCGTCGGATCTACTTCTATGGTCGCATCTACCCCTCACACCTCCCCTAGAAATAGTAGACTAATCATCCACCACTGTGCCACAACCCATTCAATGCCGGCCTTGTGCACGGTGATTTGTCTCTAACGTATCTATAATTTATGAAGTATTCATGCTATTATATTATCTGTTATGGATGTTTATGGGCTTTATTTTACACTTTTATATTATTTTTGGGACTAACCTATTAACCCAGAGCCCAGTGCCAGTTCCTGTTTTTCCCCTTATTTCAGTGTTTCGCAGAAAAGGAATATCAAACGGAGTCCAAACGGAATGAAACCTTCGGGAGCGTGATTTTTGGAACGAACGTGATCCAGGAGACATGGAGTTGAAGTCAAGGAAGCTTCGAGGTGGCCACGAGGCAGGGAGGCGCGCCTGCCCCCCTGGGCGCGCCCCACACCCTTGTGGGCCCTTCATGGCTCCCCTGACCGACTTCTTTCGCCTATATATGTCCATATACCCTAAAAACATCAGGGAACATAATAGATCGGGAGTTCCGCCGCCGCAAGCCTCTGTAGCCACCAAAAACCAATTGGGACCCTGTTTCGGCACCCTGCCGGAGGGGGGATCCCTCACCGGTGGCCATCTTCATCATCCCGACGCTCTCCATGACGAGGAGGGAGTAGTTCACCCTCGGGGCTGAGGGTATATACCAGTAGCTATGTGTTTGATCTCTCTCTCTCTCTCTCTCTCTCTCTCTCTCTCTCGTGTTCTTGAGATGATACGATCTTGATGTATCGCGAGCTTTCCTATTATAGTTGGATCTTATGATGCTTCTCCCCCTCTACTCTCTTGTAATGGATTGAGTTTTCCCTTTGAAGTGATCTTATCTGATTGAGTCTTTAAGGATTTGAGAACACTTGATGTATGTCTTGCATGTGCTTACCTATGGTGACAATGGGATATCACGTGATTCACTTGATGTATGTTTTGGTGATCAACTTGCGGGTTCCGCTTGTGAACTTATGCATAGGGGTTGGCACACGGTTTTGTCTTGACTCTCTGGTAGAAACTTTGGGGCACTCTTTGAAGTTCTTTGTGTTGGTTGAATAGATGAATCTGAGATTGTGTGATGCATATCGTATAATCATACCCACGGATACTTGAGGTGACATTGGAGTATCTAGGTGACATTATGGTTTTGGTTGATTTGTGTCTTAAGGTGTTATTCTAGTACGAACTCTATGATAGATCGAACGTAAAGAATAGCTTCATGTTATTTTACTACGGACTCTTGAATAGATAGATCAGAAAGGATAACTTTGAGGTGGTTTCGTACCCTACCATAATCTCTTCGTTTGTTCTCCGCTATTAGTGACTTTGGAGTGACTCTTTGTCGCATGTTGAGGGATACTTATATGATCCAATTATGTTATTATTGTTGAGAGAACTTGCACTAGTGAAAGTATGAACCCTAGGACTTGTTTCCTAGCATTGCAATACCGTTTACGCTCACTTTTATCGCTTGCTACCTTGCTGTTTTTATATTTTCAGATTACAAAAACCTATATCTACCATCCATATTGCACTTGTATCACCATCTCTTCGCCGAACTAGTGCACCTATACAATTTACCATTGTATTGGGTGTGTTGGGGACACAAGAGACTCTTTGTTATTTGGTTGCAGGGTTGCTTGAGAGAGACCATCTTCATCCTACGCCTCCCACGAATTGACAAACCTTAGGTCATCCACTTGAGGGAAATTTGCTACTGTCGTACAAACCTCTGCACCTGGAGGCCCTACAACGTCTACAAGGCGAAGGTTGCGTAGTAGACGTCAAGCTCTTTTCCGGCGCCGTTGCCGGGGAGGTTAGTGCTTAAAGGTATATCTTTAGATCTTGCAATCTAATCTTTTAGTTTCTTGTTTTAACACTAGTTTAGTCTATGAAAGAAAACTACAAAAAATGGAATTGAGGGTTCCTCATATGCTTCATCTTTTTAATGTCTTTCGTGAAAATGATGGGAAGGAAAATTGTGCTCAAGTGCTAGAAGAAGAAATCTATAAAATGTTTGGCACTAAATCTTTGAATGATGAGCATGATTGCAATATTGTTAGTATGAATTCTTTGAATACCCATGATGCTAATGATATGCAAAGCCACAAGCTTGGGGATGCTATGTTCGATGAATATGATATTTTTAGTCCCCCAAGTTTTGATGTGCAAATTTAGTATGATGAAAGCATGCCACCTATCTATGATGATTATTGTGATGACATGTATGCTATAAATAATAATGATAACCATGAAACTTGTCATCTTGATCTTAATTTTCAATCACATGATAGTTATTTTGTTGAGTTTGCTCCCACTATTATTCATGAGAAGAAATTTGCTTATGTGGAGAGTAATAAAAATTCTATGCTTGTAGATCATGAAAATAATGCTTCATGTGATGGTTATATTGTTGAATTCATTCATGATGCTACTGCAAATTATTATTAGGGAGGAATATATGCTTGTAGGAATTGCAACAATATCAAGTTTCCTCTCTATGTGTTGAAAATCTTGAAGATTTGCTTGTTTTACATTCCTATGCTAGTTGTTTCATGTTCCCATAAGTTGTTTGCTCACAAAATCCCTATGCATAGGAAGTGGGTTAGACTTAAATGTGCTAGTCATATTCTTCATGATACTCTCTTTGTGTTTCAATTCTTATCTTTTATGCGAGCATCATTGAAATCATCATGCCTAGCTAGGGGTGTTAAACGTTAGCGCTTGTTGGGAGGTGTAGCGACCCGACCCAAAATCGGTCAAGTCTCTGTGTATCTGTACCATCCCAAGATCATGCTGGCACACACAGTACATTGATGAAATAATCAAAGTTCAATCACACCTGAATTTATTACACGGTTCTCATATCGAGTCTTTATTACAATAGAATAAATTTGGCCGAAGGCCAACTCATGAGAAATAAACTAAATAAAGCTGCAGAAGCGTAGAAGAATAGTGAGTCCATCCGACTCCAAAGGGCAATCGCCAAGCGCGGACCGTAGCCTCACTCGATCGGAATACTCCTCTCGCAACATAAGACGTTGCAGCCGTGTAGGTCAGCATTTTGAATATGCCGGCAAGTCATGAAGAGAACAACAATAAAATTACTAACACTATATGCAATTTGGCTGTGGGGCTCTAAGTTTCATTGTTTTTGAAAAAGCCAGCTTTTTCCCTACAATAAGGACTTGTTTGCAATTACTACGAAATGTTGGTAATTATTGAGATGGTTCCACCAACCAATGTCTCATTCCCAATTATTAAATAATCCCCTCAATTAATTTATTAATTTCAGTGTTGAGATTTCCGAAATACTTCCAAGTCCAGAGGCTCAAATTGTCCGTAACCGGGGACACGGCTAACCGATTAGATCTTTACTCTGCAGAGGTTTGTGCACTTTACCCGCAAGATTCGTTCCTCCTTTAAGTCTTCGCACTTCATGGTGTTTGAAGACGGACGAAGCAAACAGGGTCTTCCGAAGAGTTCCTCCGCCACCGCCGTACCCATCCAATCCTACCATTCTTCTACATCTCGTAGCACCGTCCGCCGAGTCACAACTAGGGTTGACCAAGCGAGCCCATAATGGCTTACGGCTGCACAGTAAGCTTCGGTCAATGGGGTATACATCCGTCTCTTCGTGGCTGGGTGAAGCTTTCCGCAAGATGTCATGGCACTTCTCCATGCATCCCGCCAACCACTGGGTTCTCCAGGTGCCCGTCAACCGTCCTCCACCCAAGAGTGAATTTTGAAGTCCATCTTGATCTTGAAGTCATGGGGTTGTCATCATCTTGACTCTCACATCTCCCTTATGATTCACTCAACCAATCCCGTCTACGAGCATAGCAAAATAAACTACTTCGTCCCGGGCAATGGTAACAAGGGGAATTGGGTTCATCCTACCTCATGATACTACTCAAGAACATACTTCAAATTCACCTACTGCATGCATGGTGGGGGAGGTATAATTCTAATGCAATAAAATCATAGGTATTGTAAAGAAAATATGATCAATGACTTGCCTTGCTGACGATCTTCGAAAGCTAGGGACTCGTGGTAGCAAGCTTCGCACTCCAGAAATTCTACCGAGGCAAACAACAATCATAATAAGCATACAACATATGACCACTTAACATAACACATGCTAACATAACACATAAAACAATTGAACCAAAACCCAAAGAAAACTCGAAGAAATCCGAATCAATGCTTTTGCCACATCAAACAACAACCATGAAATAGTTTTACACAACAAAATTTTTCTTAACAGAACCTAAGCATGGGTTTTTGCTAACTAACAGAAAAGAATTCATCATGCAACTAGGAGCAAAAAGAATCACCTTAAAAGCTATTATAAAACTCCTATTATGCCTAAAACAATCCTAGCAAAGAAAAATAAAATAAAAATTTTATTTATTATAAATAAAAGTTCATGCTCTAAAGTTACAGAAACTAACCTAGAATACACTATCACATAGGAAAAATAAAATTATTTGCTATATGAAACAATAGGAAAACAGTAGCTAGTTAAATAACTAAGAACCACATGATTCTGATTAAAACTATTTTTTATTAATTCTAAAATGCCCAAATAAATACCTACGGTTAAGTAAGGTCAAAACAAAGTAGTGACAAAAGAATCACTAAAATAAAATAATTCTAACTCACTTTATAGCAGAATTACTAATCTGTCTAAATGTAAAATAAAACAATTTTAAATAATTTTAACATGACCAAACATAATTTCTACAGAAACTACAACAAATTTGCAAACTAACAAAAAAAGAATCAATTAAAAATATTAAGTAGATTAAAAGATATGTACTTTACAAAACTGAAACTATTCTGTTAAAAACAGAAACGAAAAAAATTACTAAAAAAGAAAAACTGGGCTAATGGGCCTATCTAACGCATCGGCGTAATATAACTAAATCGTGCCCTAGGGATTAAACCGAGTCGGGCCGGTCTAATAAAAACCGTGACTTAAAACCAAAACTAAACCGGAACTAAACCGGTTTATTTAAAATAAACCTAACGCTTCGGGGATCTAATCTAGACCCTACGATCTAGATCTAACGGGTGGGGGGTGATCTCCGGCGACTTACCGACGATGGCGGCGGCGGTGGTCGACGGCGGCTCGGGCGACGACGGCTCCGGTGGCTCCGGTGGTCGAGGCGGTGGCGGAGGCCTCCGGCGGAGTCTTGGGAGCAAGGAACTCGGGGTCGAGTCGATGGAGCTCGGGTGGTCGGGGACGACGGGCGGTGGCAATGGCAATGGTGGCGGCTCGGGTGCTCCGTGAGCGATTCTGGCGAGGGGAGAGGTCGGGCGAGGGGCGAGGGGTTGAAGCAGGCGAGGAGGGTATATATAGGGGGGCACCGACTTGGGCGAGGGGCGATCGGGCGAGGGGATCGGGGAGGATCCCAGATCCTGCGGGATTCCGGCGAGCGGCGGCGGTTGCGCAGGCGTGGGGAGGAAGAAGGTGGCGGGGTCCACCGTCGGCGAGAGAGAGGAGGCGTTGATCGGGCGACCGAGGCCTAGGGTTTCGGGGTCTTGTGCTGGGCTGCTCAGGCGTGGGCGGCTCAGGCAGGTGGCTCGGGGGCTGGGCTGCGCCTGGCCCGTGGGTGGGCCTCGGCGCTGGCTGGGCCAGTTGGCCTGGCTGGCGCCTGGGTCCTTTTTCTTTTTCTATTTTTTTGTTTTTGAATTTAGAGAGAGAGAGAAATATAATTAAATATATATATTTTATATAGGACATATATATATCAAAATGATCAGGGGAATATTCCCTATAATTTGAACATTTTTCCAGGGGCAAAACTCAAACTTTATAAAAAATCATTTTTTTAAAATTCCAAATAAAATTCAAATTTGAATTCAAATTTTTTTTGGCAATGTTTTCTTCTGACATATTTGGAGTGTCATGTTTACTCCTCTCATACTTTTTCTCAAGTATTTGTCAGGCATAGTTTTGAAATAAATTTCAACTGCCAAACTTTGAATTCAAATTCCAACAACTCCAAAAACTTCTGAAACTTCAAATGCCACTCAATTTCAAACAATAGGCATAGATGCTTAGCTATAATTGTAAAACATTCCAAATAGGAAATTTGGGATGTTACAGGAGGCAACCCAATTTTTTTTTGTTCCTTAATTTTTTTCCTGTTTAGTAATAAATAAATCATCTAGCCTCTGGTTATATGTGGTTTTATATTTTAATTAGTGTTTGTGACAAGTAAGACCTATATGATCTTCTTGGATGATAATTATTTGATCTTGCTGAAAAAGACAGAAACTTTCTGCTCACGAAAACAATTATTAAAAATCACCAGAACGTGATAAAATACTGAATCCAATTGTAGTAGATCAATAAACAAATTATCTAGGTCTTCCTATTTTGGTCGAATTTTTGAGTTACATAAAGTTTGCGTTCGATACAGATTACTACAGACTGTTCTGTTTTTGACAGATTCTGTTTTTCGTGTGTTGTTTGCTTATTTTGATGAATCTATGGCTAGTATCGGAGGTTATGAACCATAGAGAAGTCGGAATACAGTAGGTTTAACACAAATATAAATAAATAATGAGTTCATTACAGTACCTTGAAGTGGTGGTTTGTTTTTTCTTTCGCTAACGGAGCTCATGAGATTTTCTGTTAAGTTTTTTGTTGTGAAATTTTCAAGTTTTGGGTAAAGATTCGATGGATTATGGAATAAGGAGTGGCAAGAGACTAAGCTTGGGGATTCCCAAGGCACCCCAAGTTAATATTCAAGTCCAATCAAGAGCCTAAGCTTGGGGATGCCCCGGAAGGCATCCCCTCTTTCGTCTTTGTTCATCGGTAACTTTACTTGGAGCTATATTTTTATTCACCACATGATATGTGTTTTGCTTGGAGCGTCAATTTATTTTGTTAGTATTTTCTTGATGTTATCTAGAACAATGTTTTGCATCTTTTATTTCAATAAAAGTGGCATTGCTAGCCTTCCTATGCTTATTTTACAAGTCTACATGTTGCTGTTTGAAAACAGAAAGTTTACCGCTGTTGCAAAAATTACCTAGAAAAGTCAGAATCTGATAAAATGTTGAAACCTTTTGCATAATAAGCTATGATAAATTTACTATAGTGGGAATTTTCTTTAATAATTTTTGGAGCTAGGGAAGTATGGATCTTGCTGCATTCTTTACAGACTGTCCTGTTTAGGCAGATTGCTGTTATGTTTGCATTGTTTGCATATGTTTGCTTCTTTAATGATTCTATTTGAGGATAGGACTATTAAATATGCAGAGGCATTTAGTATGCAATGTTGAATAATAATTTTAGTGATTGGCTACAATAGAGTATGATAAGGTTTTTGCATTGGTTTATACTAACTTATCTCACGAGTCCTTGTTGAGTTTTGTGTGGATGAAGCTGAGATTTAGGCAGGCCGTGATATGAGAGGAATTAAGGAGACAAAAAAACTCAAGCTTGGGGATGCCCAAGGCATCCCAAGATAATATTTCAAGAAGTCTCAAGCGTCTAATCTTGGGGATGCCCCGTTTGGCATCCCACCTTTCTTCTTCGACAACTATCGGTTGATCCTAAGTTTTTGCTTCTTCACATGATGTTTGCTATTCTTAGATGTCATTTTATTTTGTTTTGCTTGCTGTTTGAATAAAGTATCAAGATCTGAAATTATTAAATAGGAGAGTCATCACATAGCTACATAATTATTTAACTACTCATTGATCTTCACTTATATCTTTTTGGAGTAGTTTGTTATTTACTCGTGTGCTTCACTTATATCCTATGAGTAAATGGTTGAATGTTTTGAATATCATAAATCTGAAATTATATATGTTTTATATGGTTATCCCATGGGGAGTAATGACTTCACATATAAGAAGTAGAGGTGGTAAATTTATTGAAGGTTAGCAAACATTGTATTGGTCACTTGAACAATTCATGAAAAAATATTGAGGGAAGAGAGATTTCACATATAAATATACTATCTTGGACATATTTTGTAATTCTGAGCACTCATTAAAATATGACATGTTAAAAGGTTGAAGTTGGACAAGGAAGACAACGCAATGGGTTATGTTTTCTTATATCCGAAATAAAGTATATTGTCATGGATCGCCAAACACGTTGAGCTTGCCTTTCCCCCTCATGCTAGCCAAATTCGTTGCACCAAGTAGAGATACTACTTGTGCTTCCAAACACCCCTTAAACCAGTATTGCCATGAGAGTCCACCATACCTACCTATGGATTGAGTAAGATCCTTCAAGTAAGTTGTCATCGGTGCATGCAATAAAAATTGCTCTCTAAATACGTATGATCTTTTAGTGTGGAGAAAATAAGCTTTATACGATCTTGTGATATGGAAGCAATAAAAGTGACGGATTGCATAATAAAGGTCCCTATCACAAGTGGCAATATAAAGTGACGTTTCCTCGCATTAACATTTTGTGCATCCAACTATAAAAGCGCATGGCAACCTCTGCTTCCCTCTACGAAGGGCCTATCTTTTATTCTTGTCTTTTACCTTGTGCAAGAGTCATGGTGATCTTCACCTTTCCTTTTACATTTTATCCTTTGGCAAGCACATTGTGTTGGAAAGATCTGATATATATATATATATATATATATATATATATATATATATATATATATATATATATATATATATATATATATATATATATATATATATATATATATATATATATATATATATATATATGTAAGGCGTCATGAACTATTATTGTTGACATTACCCTTGAGGTAAAAGGTTGGGAGGCGAATCTATAAGCCCCTATCTTTCTCTGTGCCTGATTAAAACTTTGAACCCATAAATATCGCGTGAGTGTTAGCAATTGTGAAAGACTAAATGATAGTTGAGTATGTGAAGTTTGCTGAATCAAAGCTCTGACATAGACTCTACCTGAAAATAAGATGAATTGTAATTGTTTGATGACTAATAACATGGTTTGTTAGTTTTCAAGAAAGTTTATGATCTATACTTTAACATGTGAATAGCTTGTTACTTGATCATGAAAAGCTTAATGAGATGAGCTACTATTATGACATATAATGATGCTAGAAAAGGTGATTGAAATTATCATTGATCAAACTTGTGCACCTGCTAGCATTCACACTTCATAAATTCTTTCTTTTGTCATTTACCTACTCGAGGACGAGCAGGAATTAAGCTTGGGGATGCTGATACGTCTCTAACGTGTCTATAATTTATGAAGTATTCATGCTATTATATTATCTGTTTTGGATGTTTATGGGCTTTATTTTACACTTTTATATTATTTTTGGGACTAACCTATTAACCCGAGCCCAGTGCAGTTCTGTTTTTCCCTTGTTTGATGTTTACGCATAAAAGGAATATCAAGCGAGTCCAAGCGGAATGAAACCTTCGGGCGTGTGATTTTGGAGCGAACATGATCCAGAGACTTGGAGTTGAAGTCAAGGAAGCTTGAGGTGGCCACGAGGCAGGAGGGCGCCTTCCCCGGGCGCCCCACCCCTGTGAGCCCCTCGTGGCTCCCGACCGACTTCTTTCTCCTATATGTCCATATACCCTAAAAACATCGAGGAACAGAATAGAGTTCCACCGCGCAAGCCTCTGTAGCCACCAAAACCAATCGGGACCTGTTCGGCACACCTGGGAGGGATCCTCACCGTGGCCATCTTCATCATCCGGCGCTCTCCATGACGAGGAGGGAGTAGTTCACCCTCGGGGCTGAGGGTATATACCAGTAGCTATGTGTTTGATCTCTCTCTCTCTCTCTCTCTCTCTCTCTCTCTCTCTCTCTCTCGTGTTCTTGAGATGATACGATCTTGATGTATCGCGAGCTTTCCTATTATAGTTGGATCTTATGATGCTTCTCCCCCTCTACTCTCTTGTAATGGATTGAGTTTTCCCTTTGAAGTGATCTTATCGGATTGAGTCTTTAAGGATTTGAGAACACTTGATGTATGTCTTGCATGTGCTTATCTGTGGTGACAATGGGATATCACATGATTCACTTGATGTATGTTTTGGTGATCAACTTGCGGGTTCCGCTTGTGAACTTATGCATAGGGGTTGGCACACGTTTTCGTCTTGACTCTCCGGTAGAAACTTTGGGGCACTCTTTGAAGTTCTTTGTGTTGGTTGAATAGATGAATCTGAGATTGTGTGATGCATATCGTATAATCATACCCACAGATACTTGAGTTGACATTGGAGTATCTAGGTGACATTAGGGTTTTGGTTGATTTGTGTCTTAAGGTGTTATTCTAGTAGAACTCTATGATATATCAAACGAAAATAATAGCTTCATGTTATTTTAGTACGGACTCTTGAATAGATAGATCAGAAAGGATAACTTTCAGGTGGTTTTGTACCCTACCATAATCTCTTCGTTTGTTCTCCGCTATTAGTGACTTTGGAGTGACTCTTTGTTGCATGTTGAGGGATAGTTATATGATCCAATTATGTTATTATTGTTGAGAGAACTTGCACTAGTGAAAGTATGAACCCTAGGCCTTGTTTCCTAGCATTGCAATACCGTTTACGCTCACTTTTATCGCTTGCTACCTTGCTGTTTTTATATTTTCAGATTACAAAAACCTATATCTACCATCCATATTGCACTTGTATCACCATCTCTTCGCCGAATACAATTTACCATTGTATTGGGTGTGTTGGGGACACAAGAGACTCTTTGTTATTTGGTTGCACGGTTTCTTGAGACCATCTTCATCCTACGCCTCCCACGGATTGATAAACCTTAGGTCATCCACTTGAGGGAAATTTGCTACTGTCCTACAAACCTCTGCACTTGGAGGCCCAAAAATGTCTACAAGGAGAAGGTTGCATAGTAGACATCACACGACGCCAAATATGCTTCACTGGTGCTGTCGTCAACCGTAGCGCATCTGCAGCGGCTCGTTCGTACACAACACCAGAGCCGCGTCGTCCACATCCCCGAAGCCACCCCACTGATGCCTCCGTCTACGACCTCTAATCCACTTCCTCGACACCGTCCTCAACCCTACCGGAGCTGCTTCATTGACACCATCCTCAACCCTACCGGAGCAGCTTCGTCGATACCGTTCTCAACCCTACCAGAGCTACTTTGCCAACACCCAAGTCCACGGCCTCAGATCTGCTTCGTCGACACCCTCGTACAACCTACCAGAGCAGCTTCTAACACCCTCGTCCACGGCCACAGATCCGCATCGTTGACACCATCCTCAACCCAACCACCGGAGCAGCTTCACCGATGCCCTCGTCCACAGCCTCAGATCCACTTCGCCCACACCATAGTCCACCCTACCTGAGCTGCTTCACAAACACCCTCCTTCACAGTCCTAGATCTCCTTACCGGGCCTCGACAACTAGCGCAACGTCATCACCCTTGACGTTTCTAACCTGATTCCCATCGTCTGGCACAATGCCAAGCACCTTCCGCGACCTAGGTACTTGTCACCTTTAAACACTACCAGCATCACCGGCCAGATATACTTCAAATATACTAACATGTCATTGTTACATGTTATGGAGCTGGCAAGAGCTACAAGGACGATGTTTCTTCTGGACCTGATACCTTGGCCAACCAAGATCCTGGAGTGAGGCATTGCTATTATCTTGTAAGTCCATCTATCTCTTGTATTTTTGTGTGCTTGCCAGTATGCTTTGCTGGGATTTTCGACCAGTAATCCCTTTGTGTAGCTAATGATTTCCACTACTGCCTACTAAATTAGAGATGTAGACGTCATACATTACACAAAATCGTAGGTGTCATGAAGGAATTCTAGTGCACTAAATTAGGCTCCCTTAGAGTGCATGCAAGTCCAGTACACAAAGCCATGGCTTGTTTATGTGACACACATAATCATTAATTGGTGTTTTAAATATGTGATATGCAATGTACTATCATGTAGAGATATCTCAAATTAGCCGTGTCAACTTGCAGATGGGGTGCCACAATGAAAAAGTACAAGATTTCTTAGTATATTATGTATGTGGCATTTAAAGGAACATCGCAAAAAAAGAGGCATTAGTGAGCCTATACAGCGTGGTATGGTAGGTCACTCCATTGCAATCATCGTGACAAGTTATGTGTATGTCAGTGTTGTTGGCTAGGGTTCTTAGGGGTAGTTATTTCGAGTTATCCTAAGAAAATAAGCTTCTTTGAATATAAGCTCTAGATAATAAGACAACCAGTTCTTTTCATTGCATGCTTTTTTAGCTTATCTGTGGTATAATCAGCAAAAAGTTTAGATTGCATTATATTTTGTCATTTTGCTGCCCATATAAAAATTAATTTGACTTACAAATGTCATGCATTGAACCCATTGCAGTAATTATATGACAGTAAAACAGACCATCATTATTTATTCAAAATGCAAATACAAAGATACCATCTACTTGGCATAATCTACTTTGGTCAATGTCTTCCAAACAGACCCATTGCCTAAATTTAATTGAAGAACCCATTGCCTAGATTTAAATGAACCGTTATTTATCAAAATTCCATGGTCCAAGTGGCTGGTTATTATCATATATCAGCACCACCTGAAAGCATCATATAGTAGTAGTAGCAGCAGCTCATAGCAATTCATCATACAACAGCAGCAACAGCTCATAGCAATTCATCATACAACAACAACAACTCATAGCAATTCATCATATAGCAGCAACAAGCCATAGAAATTCATCATATAGAAGTAGCCACAGCTCATAGCAATCCATCATATAGTAGAAGCACATAGCAATTCATTATATAGCAGTTCAAATTGAAATTTTGGCAAAAAATCCGAGGAGATCCTCACCTTGTTGAATGAGCTCATTCTGCAACGGCACCTCAAGGCAATGACCTGGGAGGAGCGGAGGGGGGATGAGGTGCCTTCTGCTGGAGTGGGGCGTCGACCCTAGTTGTGTGTCGACCGCTGGAGTAGAGCGTTGGACGGACTATAGCGAAGCAGCTGCTGGAGACCATGAGAGTGAGGGGCGGTGCCAGAGGGAGGAGCAGCTGAGGAGATGGGGCCCCACCTGCTGGCCATGTAGCCTAGCTGGACAGAGCATTGTCGAGAAGCAGGCCAGATGGGACCTCTAGCGGCGGCTCGCTAGAGGAACCCTAGCGCTGCAGGCAGGGGACCGAGGTAGAGGGAAAGGGGAAAGGAGATGCGAGTGGGCAGGGGAATGAACGCTTGCGTGTTTGTTTTTACACGGGAGTCAGATGTGACGCAAGCGTGAGCGGTGGCATTTTGAGTGTAATATAGGCAGACGAGAGAGTCATTTCACTATTCCCCTTCCCTTCAATTTTAAGTGAGCTTCTACCGGAACCACTCCCCAAGCTTTGTCTCATTATGGAGGAATTGGTGGTGAAAATAAGTTAAGCTCAAGCCCATAACTCAAAAACAAGTTCTTTACATATTTTATGGCTTATTTTGACAATAAGCTCTCAAAAGGTGGAATAGAACTGGCCCTTGACCTGCGATTCAATTGTGCGTGCAATGATGAATTACTCCTGCATGATATAGTGTAGATTTATGCATCATACATGGCATAACCTAATACATGTGCATTTCATTATAGAATCTGAAATATGCAATGTTTAGGTTAGTTCATACGTTGCACATGATGTTTAAATGCCTCCTAAATCTGGTCAGTCAAGTGATGGTCTTTAAGCCTCCTTCTATGCTTGTTTTCTTGATATGTAATTCAGTGTTGTGCAAGATTTGCTCACACATGTGTTCAATTGCTTGTTTATATCAGCCAGCCATACTAGAACTATTTGCTTTGATTACTTGTTGTTCTTGACCTAATAGAGCTTGCCAATGATTCAAACACTAAGGGCTGCTGTAGTGGGGCTTGTATAACTCATAGGTGACATAAAGGTTTGCCTGTACACTAAACTAGGCTCTCCAAGAGTACCTGGAGGTCCAGTTCGAAGGTACGCCTAGTTTTCACATAGCGCACACATAGTAAATGCTCATTTGAGTGTGAAAGAGATGTGGCATGTTTCATTATGTGGTGTCGTTTTGTTATAAACTAATGCTTTGGTGTTGTTTAGGGACTAGAAAGTATGCATATTTATCTTCCATATAAGGAGACTAGTAACTAGTTTGTGTCACCTTGCAGAGGTGGTGCAATGAAGCAAAGATTCAGTATTTCCATGTGCAAGATGTTAGGAAGGAGCCTTGCAAGAGAAGCAGGAGCAGCGTTGAGCCTGTACAACCAGTTATGGCAAGTCACTATATTACAACTACTAGGACATCCTATTTGTCTGACATTGTGCTTGCGTAGGGTTCTTCACCTGTAACCCAAACATTGGGCCATTGATTAATACTCCCTCTGCTCACTACTATAAGATGTTCTAACTTTTTTGTAAATCAAAATATATATATATATATATATATATATATATATATATATATATATATATATATATATATATATATATATATATATATATAAACACATTTTAATGTGTCTGTTCACTCATTTTAGTACGGATATAGTCTACATTTAAATATCTAAAACATCTTTATATTAGTGAATAGTGAAAAACTCCTTGATGCTATGATAGAGTTCTTGATGTCATAAATGTCATAACCAAATGCATGTTCACATTACTTGGATCCCTATCATTAGCCTCCCTATCATTATTAGGATCTTGATTACATACTAGTTGAGATACTTCATAGGCGGCAAAAAATGTTACATTACTTGTTCCATTATATAGATGATACATCAGTTGATTCAAATGTAGTTAGGCCAAGGATGTCATTGAGGCGTGCATGTATGCATGCTGCCAACTCAACAGTTCAATC